>JAUJYS010000467.1:0-23094 GCA_033995665.1 Melogona broelemanni
CCTGCGCCGGGAATCGAACCCGGGACCACCCGCTTTGTAGTCAATGACCATAGCCACTGAACCACGGAGGCCGCACAAGTAGCACAAGCACAACTTTTAATCATGGACGATGCACTTTACCACTAGGTGGCCCACTCTTCGTCGTGTGGCAGAACACTGCTCGTTGCATTTATCGTCGCCGATACAAGAGCTTAATTTGCCTATTTTTATTTTATTTTTTTTAGTAGTCTAAAATGTATGGAATTGATAAAATATCTGAATGTAGATCATGTTGTCGATCGTCGATCCTTTTATGCAGGGCTCGCTATATGCTACCGGCTTTAGCTAAAAAAAAAAATAGGCGTGCTTAATTATACACTCTCAATTATGGAAAGGCTTTCTGCACAATGAGGGTCGAGTGGTAGGGGGCGCTGTGGGTCAATTGCCGATTGCTGCGCGGCGTGCAGTAAAACGGTGCAACTAAATGGAATTAAATGAGATCTTCTCTCCGGCAGGCGTATCTATGTGTGCTCAGCATGTCAACGAATCTCTTTGAAGTGGTGACACGTTTCGCAGGAGATGTCGTTGAACTGATTAAAAGTGCAGACGGGTGTCGGGTCCCGCCTTTGATGCGGTGACGCAATTGCGACTGGTGCCGCAACTATGGTAGCAGCATCAGTCATTCAATTGTGTTTCTCTCTCTAGAATTTTTTAGTCTGCGCCACTGACATTACACTTGGTATATCCGGAAAGCGTCATACGGTGGAAATGGCGGTTTTGTTCGCGCTTAAAAGGGGTGACAGCGCAACTAGTGTTGCTTTTCGGAAAGTGTTTGTCGTTCGTTTTAGTCGATATTATTATTTTTCGTTTTGATTGTTGGCTTCTTTGAAATTTCAATTTCTGATAGCCTCTAATGGGCTGCCATTGAAATTGGCTCTAAAAAGAGCTCCGCAAGCAAAAAAGTTTGGCAAACATTGATTTAATTATACAGTATAAACGGTTCGTTTCTTTTTTAATGAACGCTATTTCGTAAATTTGTTTATTAGACTCAGACTGACAGCAAAATCGAAATATGAATGTAACGTGATTCTTGTTTGTCACACTTCTATTTCAACGCTGACGATAATGTAAATTATTTATTTAGAACGTTTGTGAAAAATCGATAGGAATCGAAAAAAACAAAATTATTTGGCTGTATGAAAATCGCCCATTTCTGAACAATAATTTTCATAGACAGTTTAAATTTATTATTTTTTGAGTTGGAGTTGACATCCGAACGATTTGACACGTTCCGGTATGAAATCGGTTATCTGTGAGAGGAACATCGATTCGACGTTCGACCATTTATATCGATTAGTAATCGATTCTGCTCCCCTTCCCTCTCGTTTCGGCGTTGCCCCGTTGTACGCGCAGCAAGCAAGGCTAGCGTTGTGATGATTATCTCTGGCATTGTGTGTACTAGGCGAGTCGTTACGTTTTAATTGTCTTTTCGGGATGCAGTTTGGCCGAATTCCCAATACGTGTCTATAGAGAGACGCGTGCGCCGGGCTGGTTTTGTATATGCGTGAGTGTGTGTGCCTGCGCGTTGTGCAAAACCGAACAATAGACAATATATAGTGCCAATAGTCCATATATTTTGTACCCGAGCGCGGGTGTATGATGGGAGCTCACCCCATTCAAGTAAGTTACTGTTTTGTTACCCTCGTTTTTTTTGTGTTGTCCGATCGGCTGTTGATGTACAGGGGTTGGACAAAATAATGGAAACTGCTCTATAAGGTACACAAACAGTTATGTTTCCATTATTTTGTTCAAACCCTGTACGTGCGTGTTTGGGTGCTCTCGTGCGTTTTTATCGAATTGGTTGGTGTGTCTGCCCACGCATATCTTCTCGTGACCCCCAGCCCCAAATCGAGCTCCCCAATTTTTTTGATAAAAATCCGAGCGTCCAATTTAAATTCCAGTTTAAATTCCAGATTTTCAGCTGTTTATGTGTGAACACAGAAAGGGCAAGACGGATACAGTACGCGATAGTAAATCGGAGCGCTTCGTGAGAGCGAACAGATTTTTGCGTGTCCTTATCCCTTTGCGATTGACACGCATTCAAAATCAAGAAGCACTAAAAAAATAGGAAAATTTAACAATTTTTTCAACTTCTGAAGATAAACGCAAAACAAATAAACTATATTGTTTATTTTTATTGGAGAAATTCCCCTCAATAGTGAATATCACTGCAGGAGATTATTTACCCTTCGTGTTGCTTAGGCCATATGTGAAGGCAACATTTTCACCCGCTCAGTACTGTGTGTACTGTGCAGAAATCTTGGATTACGTTACAATGGATGTAATTTAACCTTCGTGAATGGTGGTCTCTGGAGTAGTTTGAATGGAAAAACCTTCTCACCTGTTTTCCATCTCCATTAAATGCCTCCTGCCTGCTCAATACTCAATTTCCGCTATTGTGTTTCGATATGAACAGCAGCAGCGCCCAGATGAAATGTGTCCGTCAACCTCCCTCACCTCCCACACCGTCCACCCAGAATCAAATGGAAAAAGGTCGCCGTGGTGCGAAATGGCCCGGCGCCCAATAATATAGAGAGGTTGGTCACGTTCATGCCTATTGACTCAGTTAATAAAAATGTAGGTGCCGAAATTTTTGAAGTTTTCATCGATCGGGCTAACCCTTGCCTGACCATGAAGCCGTTTCCCACTCTTTTTTTTTTTCTGTTGCGAGTTCACATTTTCCGTTGGATTTTTTTTCTTTTTCTTCTGTACTCGATTTCGAGCGTCAACAAACACTTGCCGTTCGCCCGCTTTTTGATCGATCGACCCCGTGGGTCACTCTCGGACTGGGCATTGAACCGTATTGCGCTGTGATGGTCTATCCAGTGTACACATGTGAATCGATTGAGATTGAATTGTGCTGCGTTCAACGTTTTATTTTCGATGTTTGAAGGCTAAATCTGTATTGGATGAAATAATAATTTTTTAACGCAGAAAATCAGATGTTGTAAAAATTAATATCATTAAAAATAATTTTTTTAATCGGCTGATTAATTCAAAATATACATAGCTATAGGTTTTTTTTAATTAACGTACGGGTCCGTAAGTTATAAGTTTTCTTTCTTTGCCATTCAACATTTCAATTTTCAAACATTTCAATTTTTCACTTGTCAGACCCATTGCTTAAATACTGTAGCACCATTTGGAATCCGCACCATGAAGGGCTCGTAAATGAAATTAAAACGGTCCAAAGGAGGGCTGCTAGATTTGTTATTTGTTAGCTGTAGTGCGGGCGTGGAGACAGTGTGAGGGATATGTAATCAAAAATAGGGTGTAGAAAGGGCGTAGAAAGGAGATAAATCTCAGACTGCTTGTTCGCATTCCGAAAGGAAAGTGCAATGTCGCAATATTGGGGATGTTGCCCGTCCAGCTATTACAAAGACTCGAAGATGGGGCCACAATAAAATGGTCCAGTCAAGGTACGCCACACCACAAGTGAATTTAGTTAAGTTTATTTATACTTTTTTATTACAAATTATTTATTCAGACGTTACAAACAAAGCGTACTCTAAAAAACGTAATCTTGCAACGCAAGGGTCTTACTCGTCGAGTATTACGTGTTTGATGCCTGAATTGGCGCCCGATTTTCATATTAATTGCCAGATTCAACGCGCGCGAGCTCGAGTTATAGCTTTTTCCCAGGCTTATAAAGCATACGGCATCGTTTCGGGCGGCTAAACCTTTTACGGTCGTCCTCTCTATGTCTTGTGCCGGGTTGGAGATACTGGAGATGGTTATAAACGTCATTGGGATACAATTGAATTTTTTTTTCGCTCTTCTTGCTCTCGATATAAGTTTGCGCGTCACGGTCGTTCTGATTACTGATTTATTGCTCTGCATGCAGTCTGAGGAATTTATGGCTGCCTGTAAGCTAGGGCATGAATGACTAAGTAGACCTATATAATATTACGGCGAATGCTTTCGTGTGCAGGATTAAATATATATACAGCCTACACTGGGGGAGACGATTACAGTGTTTAGTTGTAGGTGAGCGTGTTCCATTTTTAGTTCTGTGGAAGGTGAAGTGGCACTTGAAACTGCGGATCATTCATTTCAGATGTTGTCAGTGAGAACCCAAAATGCTCTGTAGGCGCTAATAATTCGATTAATTCAAAATCGCGTTGAAAGTGAAATTAGAATTTCTGACAGAACTTAGCTAGAAAGTAATTCAAGAGTGAAAAGGTTAAATTTCCTTTAGAATTACTCTTGTTGTTCTGATCCGTCGAGTCGTTCCCGATTCCTGGTAATGCCATGGACAAGTGCTCTCCAACTGGGCCGATTCGATGACTTGATCGCCGATTTGATGAGTGACATCTTGGTTTCCTTCTTTATACAATCCAGCCATCTTGTGCGTGGTCGTCCCCTTTTTCTCGCTCCACTTATCTTCCCAAGCATGAAAATTAGAATTACTCTAGAAAATAGAAATAATATGAAACCCTTGAATGTATTATAAATATATTGTACTTTTTAGTCAAATTATATTTTAATGTGTAAAGCTTTCAAATGGTTTAACGAGGTGATTAGCTAAAATATGTCCGATTAAATTAAGTGATAATTTAGAAGCGTGCAGAGTTTAGAAAATAAAAATAAAAAATGATACTTAAGGAATACCATGCTATTGAAAAATTTAAAGTTTTTGTTTCTTTATTTGCTAACTTGCTTCATAATTAAATTATAAGAATTGGGAAAAATATAAATATAATTAAGTTTTAATTAGCTAATCCCCTCGTGTTTTTACCTATACTCGCTCGGTAACACTGTCCTCGGCCAAACTTTATATGCACTTACGTGTTCTTATGTGTACTTACCTGCTCTTATGTGAATCACAGTAGCAGTCATGATTTAAATTGGGATAATCTACAAGTACATGCGTATGAATGGGGATTATAAATGACCAGATCAATTCTCTCTTTATAAATGGCTTATTTTGAGATTGGTGCAATTTAGGAATCAAAAGGGGAACAATGGCCGTTGACCTGCTCCGGTTACCGTCTTGACCCGCCGCGGCTAAGCCGACCTTTTGTTGGACAGTGGCTGGGCCATTCATGCACATTTATAATAACCGATTAGCGTTTATTTTGCCACGTAAATTATGCCACACGCGTTGCTGGGGGGGTTATCATAACTCGCCTGGCGCAAAAGTCGTCAAACGCGGTGAAGCGCAACAATAAATATGTTAAAATATAGTTTCGGTGGAGGATTTAGTGTCGTAATCTGGTGTCGGTAATTGTACGAGCGGGACGCGTTAATTGCGGAGGGCTACTCCTCCCTGGATCCTTGGATATGCCTATCCAGTCACTTTGTTTGGCCGGTGGTGAACTACTGTGTCATCAGTCAGTGGCGTAGCGTGCGCTTCGCAAGGCATGCTGATTTATTTTCATGGTGGAATTTTTCGAAACAGTTTTTCCAACTGGTTCATTTTTCGTTTTGTGATTTTTTTTTTCCAAATGTAATTAAAAGCGTGGGAGTACGTAGAGACGATTACGGGATATACAGCTGATAAACTTTCATTGGTTTCAATAATTTACCCCAATAACTAATAAATAAAATGAAATAAACGTTTATTTCAATTAACTGAAGAATATACACAAATTGGCTCACTATCTATCATTTAAAATAAATGAAAGCTTATTTGCATGAGATACTTTCTCTTTTTGTATCAATAATGGGCAAAGTTACACGTTCAAGATATGAGCGACCTGAAAATACGGTGTCGAATGGGGTGCGTAGCGAAAGTCAGTCTTACCTGATTTGTCACTCCATGTTATGTTTTTGGTTAGGTAAGTCAGTTTCGCTACGCACCCCACTCGACACCGTATTTTCAGGTCGCTCATGTCTTGAACGTGTAACTTAGCCAAAAAAATAATAAGAAGCTAGTCTGGACGTGTCAACGAATCGTTTCACCGTCATTGCAATTTTGTTGTTTTGTAACCCTAACAATGTTATTTTGTTCGGGCTAGGTCATATAATTAATTTTAATTTATCCCCTCTTCTGAAGATTAAACTAAATATACCATGGATAGTGTAATGTAGCGTAATCTATAGATTAAATAGCTACGACTCGTCGTAGCTCAGCCGGTATGGCAACCAGGTGCGGTTCGGCGGTCCCGGGGTTCAATTCCCGACTCGAGCTCTCTTTATCTAATTCCATAGTTCTGGCAAATAAAGCATTTCCCTCAGACGCTGTCTAAACAATACAAGGGATACAGAATCTCCTGTAGAAAATAAGTATAAAGTAAAGTATAAAAAAAACTAGGCGGGCTCCTAACTAAATTAACTTCGAATAGAGAAATGGTTATGGTACAGCGCCGAAGAAGAAAAAAAAAATAATAAAATAAATTAACTTCAAATTAAATTAATGGCTGTCATTTGGCGGGCGCGAACCCACAACCTCAGCTGGCATTTATCGCACGACTCACCTAATAACATTTCAAATTATAAACTGTAGCCGACGTATATAATTGCCTCACTAATGGGCATTTCAAATAAACGAAAGTTTATTCGTTATTTATTCGGCATTCGTCTCTGCGGGCGCCCCGCACTATCTAATAATATGAAGCGGTTAAAGAGAGATCGGTGTATCTCCATTTCTCGTTTATTTTTATCATCGTTCATAAATACATGCGCATTGAAACGATGAAAAGTGTATGTTATCGGAGAAATGTTAATTTCCCCTTGCGCGATAGTCAGATGTAAAAAATAAGATTCAAAACCCAATACGCCGCGGTTTAATGAAAGCCTAATATTGAATCCTTCCATTCGTTTATCTGACGCACAACCGATCGACGACAAATCCCCAAAACACTCGTTTCTATGATCGAGAAAAATTGAGACACACCACACAAGCATGGGCCTTAACATCAATTATATCGGCTTGTGGAATACCGAGTTACAAATCAGAATGACGATGAGCAGAGATAGACTAAGGGTTAGGCAGGCTAGACTCTTTATATTCGCTCAAATTAAACAATATTTGAGACACATTATAGTCTTACGAAAAGATAAAAAAAACTATAACATTGACCCTACAATTGGAATAATATATTAACGTATATTTACTCTGGATATACACCACTTTGCCTTTAACCGCTTCATATACCTGTAAATATAATAGTGAGTTTGAAACGGTAGGTAATGCCGTACCCAGAGTACGAACGAATGAGATCTACGGTGAACCTGGCGCGTGTTTCTCAATACGGTGGAACGCGCAAGAGAGAAAGCGGATGAGCGGAGAGAGGAGGAGAGAGAAATAGAACGCGTGTTGCGCCTGGCGGCTGCCGCCTGTGACGCCTGTTTTACCCGCCTGCGAAAGATGGAGCGAGAGAGAGAGCGAGAGAGAGAGCGAGCGGTAAAGAACGGCGGAGGGAGGGCCGACGCTCGTCGGAACGAAATCAATAATTTTTGGACGCGGCGCGAATTAAAAGAAAGAAAAGCGCTCGCGCGCGCGTGCCAGCCAGTCAGCCTGCCTGCCAGAGAGAGAGAAAGCGCTACATGGAACCAGAGCGAGGTGCAAACCAACGAGGTCCACCAAAATTGTATAGGGCAGAATATCCGCCATTGAAAATTCGGCAGCGCCGACCAAAAAGTAACTTGCGTAAGCAAGCACTTAATCACATTGTCATCCCTGACGACGGAAGATCCCACTCAAAGAATATTTAAACTAAATAAAGCCTCGAATAGCCAATCTTTCAATGTTGAATGTTGTTCTTTTTTGTATTTCCCAATTTAAATGTTGACGGGTGGTACAGTACAATTCACAAACAAAATATGGGTACAAGCAGAAAGATAAAAAATAAATTGCTAAACAAGTGAGCACATGTAATTCGAGCAATTTTTGAGAGTCTAATCGGTTTTTATATAGTGGTTATTCAATAGCTCTGAATTATTCGAAACTATTAAAAATCGATTTCTTTTTTATTGGAAATACTTTGTGTTTTCATTTCAGGACTCCTAACAATTTTTCACGAGCCACATCGATTTTTTTTAGAAATATATTAATAATCATTTAATCAGGGAGTTAAATACTAATGCTACTAATTAACTCCCTTCCTAAAGTGGATAATATCAACGAAAAAAAAAAGCATTGAAAAATAAAAACTGTCCGTGTACCGTGTACCGTTTCCCCATTTTGCACTGCCGCGAGCCATCCGTCAGATCTGCACTCTACCATTTTTTTATTATTATTATTCTACGTCGGAAACAGTTCTCCGCTTCCCCGCCCGTCTACCCACCCTCCTCCCCGTATCCAACGCGCTCTCTTTACCGCAGCTTTCGATCTCGGCCTGTATATATCCATCGTCTCGCCCGCTGACTCGACGCGCGTGTACGTAAGCGGGGATGGTGGGGGGAGGGATGAAATCCACGCATACACACCGTCGCGCACCGCCTCGAGCACCATCTTCATTGCTGCGCAACCTGTCCGGAGAGCAAAAATCTTTCGCGTCTCAATGGGTTTTCGCGCAGCCGGTGGAGAGGGACGTTCGGGGAATGAGGAAGATGGGGGGGGAGGGGACGCAGCCGGTATAAAATGGGACCTGGGCGGGGAACCAGTGTCCATTTTGGAGAAACGTAACCCCCACCCATTCAAATAAGCGCGCCGTATATATCGACGTGGTCGAGGCAAATTTCGAGTCGTATTGTATGCAGGTTGTTTTTGTCATTTATTTGATGCTTGCTTGTAGAATAAGAAAAGAGCGTTGTAGTTTGTTCCAAATAACATAACCAATAAATTTGTTTGAGATGGCCAAATGGCTTTTTTTTTAAACTACGGTGCAGTGACCCCATCGAGGATGTTAAGGTGAATAAATCCTTAATTTCCGGCTTATAATAAAAACCAGTTAAATACTGGGTGATTGTACACAATCTATCATATCTGGTGGGAAAATAAAGTGTATTCAATTAGTTTTATAATTCGTCAAATAAAAAATTAGTTCTTAAAAAAAATAAGAAATCTTCACCAAGATTTGTACCCGTTCCGCCTAGAATCCCATACTCCATCACCATCCAAAACGGCCACCCCGCCAACGAATGAAACCGAAAATGCATTCAGAAGAAGCATTCGCGTAACAAAACACCCTTCGCATTCGCCATTTGCCTATAACCACGGATTGTTACTTTTGTATCAGTTATCATTGACGCCCAGGAGGAGGTCGTCTCGCCCGTGCACGTGAACGCTCGTAAACTCTGGTTAGAAATCGCCGCCGCCCCCGCCTCCGACGTCGTCGTACGACGACCAACGCGCCCGAAGGGGGATGCGAGAAGCGCAACAACGCCAGCTGTGACGTCACCGCACGCGATCGTTTACGGCCGTAGATATATATATACCTACTATATACCGCCGAAATGGTTTCCGCCATCCAATAGCCGTATTATACTTGTTGCCAAGATATATCCCAACGCCCGCGATTTGGGGAAAAAGCGCCGCCGGCCAGTTTTTGGGATGGATTCCAAAAATGCAGTCGGCATATGCGCCGTCAGCCACTGCGCACCTCGCAGTTAGCCGCTGCTACTCCCCCTCCTTCCCACAGCCCTTGGGGATGCCCGGCTAGGTTGCGGTCCTCGCTCTACAGGAATCAATCTGCATTGAAAGTGCCGCTGTGGGTGTTTATTGACTGAAATGCTGACGCGTAACGAACAGTTTTAATTAAGTGAATGCAATGAGCTAAAAGGTGTAGAAACGGATGGCGTCCGTATTAGGTTCGACTCGTCGTCGTCGCCAGGTCGGCATTTGCAACCGGCTGTGGTTGCAACCGGCGGCGGTCCTGGGTTCGATTCCCGGCGCGGGCTCTCGTTTATTTGGGGTAATGGTGAACGTGTGTCCATCATACACTGTCATAGCAATACGGGATGCATAATTTCCTGTAGAGATTTTCAGTACAGTGATTGGAACTAATAAAATATAAAAAAGTTTGGCGGATTCGGGCAATTTTTCGTGATATTGTACTTGGAACTGCCCACTGAAAATGTAGTTCACCAGTTGTGGCCCACTGGGGGCGCCACTAATTCTGACGAAAGACTGCAAGAAATGCAAAAAAGGCTCCAAGAAACAAAATTTACAGATTATTCGATCTGTATTTAAATTGAAACTGAAAACACCTTTAAGTAGGTAGAATATATCTGTCGCATTCGCTCTTGATTATTTTTCCCGGATTAACTTTCTAGATCTGCTAGCGCAGATCATGTTCTTCAACTGCTTTCCATTTTGTTTGCTCGACGAATTGACCTTAATTTCCTATAGCGTGCTTGGCCGATACCATCGACATAACTTGGCAGAGTTGAATTTCTAATGACCTAAATCAGCAGCACAAATTTGTTCGTGAGAGATGCTGACCACTCCGTAGAAACAACTAACTATTCCACTACACTAAATGTACCCCTAACATATTGCCTTACCAGGGGTACAGGATTCCTGTAGTGATATTTATTACTGTGATCAGGAATAAAAAAAATAAAAAAAAACTGCAGTGCTAGTAACTAAGCTGGACTCAAAACATACCCTAACATTTATAGTAGAGAATATCACAATGATTGTTGCATTGACTAAATTATTCTTGGCATTTATAAACATTACGTATAAACATTCGTACGATTCTTGTGAATAAGTTTAATTTAATGCATCTCGTATTTTATACATTACGTAAATCATTAGTGATATTGACAATTTCGGAGAGAGTACATTTAACTATGCTTTGCAAACGCGCAGCAAGCTTTGACAACAGAAAATTGTTTTCGAAATTTTATTGCATATTTTTCCTACGATAATTTCATTAAAATTGTGTAGTTTGAATTTTTACACGACGTAAACTTTACTTTTGCTACAGCTACTATTTCTACTACAGATACTATTACTATTGCTACGGCATCATCTAAACCAATCACGTTTTTCTCAAATACGCCTGAAACCAAACAAACCCTTTGAGTACCAACTTCCAAGATAAATAAAAATAGAGCAACGCGAATTGCACCATAAAACTTTACACCATTTCTTTATCGCATCAATACCAATTGAATAATTTGCATAAATTGTGAAAAGCTTCGATGAGAAAACCAAATAATGGCAGTATTTATTAATCATTAGCTGATTAACCATCAATTTTACATTCTTAAATAAGACAGTTTGTCATTAGCATGAATAAATAACAAACGGGACATTTAAACATGTGTCCGATCGGGGAATTTAAACATGCGTATAACGGGTCATTTAAACATGTCACGGTGCATTTGCACCATAGATCCATTTTCTGTTTTAATTGACAAATTTGAATAAACTCATCATGCGGAAAGACCGTTCAAGGCTCATTTTTACATCGTCATTAAAAACACGTTTACTCAGTTGCACGTAGCTCGTAAAAGAACAAGGATCGTTGTTGTCAAGCCAGGCACCGTGATCTGCCAAGACAGGCCAGCATAACAGTAAATTACGGTTAAACGATTCCAACGGACAGCGAACGCAAATGGCAGGCAATTTACTTACTGGTCTTGGCCGTCCTCCACTTGTGCAACAGCCGAGCGATCCCGTTCACATCCTCCCGTCTCACCAGCTGCAACAGTTCGTTCTCGCGACCCATGATCCGGCATCCAACAACACGCTTTTTACCGTCCCTCCCTCCCCTTTCACACTCTCCTCACGTCACTTTTTCCACCCCCGGTCACCGTCTTCCGTTTTGTCCCCTGTGACGACCTCACAACGCCGCCGAACTCACAAAGTTTTTCTTCTCCGCAAAAAATAAACGGAAATGCCGCCAGAGCATAGCTTTTCTCTCCTCTCTCCTCAGAAGCGACGAGCGAAACACGACAGAACAGGTGAAAACGCACGCGCGATTTTCGCTCCAAAAGATTTCTTCCAAAAAGACTGTCACACCGCCTACGCGTACCGCGTATGTGTAGCGGACTCGCAGAAACGAATGCGCCGCTATACAGATTACGAAAAATAGCGCTCTTTCGCTCTCGAACACTCTTCTGGGTTGTGTGTGCGTGCGCGAGCGCGTGATGTTCGGAGGAGGCGAGAGAGAGTACGTGGAAAAGCGATTTATAGGCTCTGACCGTCCATCAAAAGCGTCGATGGCACGGAAGAAATCGGCGCCGCACGAAATGGACTGAACTGTAGTGGTGGGGTTGTCAGCTGGCGCGCGTCGTGAAATACGATCGCTCTCTGGCTCAGACTGGCGATAGAGGTACAGCATGCGCCGACGGAATAAACTACCTGTTACGACAACGCAGCCGCGTTTTCCCACGACTCCACGCGCGAAAAACGCATTTTTATGCGCCGGCCCGGCCACACCAAACGATTTTTCGGCGAGCGACAAACGCAAGGGGTTTTTCTGATGACGCCCGAATTGCCAGCCGCCCGCGTTGCTGCCGAGGCAACCAAGGCGCCCCCTGGTGGTAGCGGTGATATAACTGGATGCAAATTGGGGGATGCAAGATACGAGGGTGGTAGAGTACGGCAGCTTTTAATTAAATGGTAATGCTACACTGTGGGCGACAAATGACGGGAAACAAATATTGGCATTGACTAAAACCAAATTGGTTTCTCCGAATCAAAATTCGGGCGCCCGTAAGAAACCATCTCCGTATATAAATCAAGTCAGGACAATTTGAACCATTTCCAATCAAATCAAAGATATGCAACGTCTTGTTATCTGAAGTTGGTAACAAACTAATTAAATTTGTTCGACTTTTTCATAACATCTACGGCCTCGTTTTCCAAACTCCTGGAAAATAAAAAAAATAATAAAACGCCATACCTAACCTTAATAACCTAACATAACCTTTACAAAACGCCATTAACATGGAGCTCCGCCATAAAATTGGGGGCCTCTTAGGGGGTTCGCCATTGAAATGTTCTAAAAAAGGCTCCGCGAGCCAAAAAGTTTAAGAAACACTGATCTACGGTATTTTATTTTTTTTACTCATTCGCTACGAGTTTCTCCGTTTATTGGCGTAATTTTGAAATATGCAAATTAAGGGCAAAATAACCATATGTCACAGTGCAATACGAATTTTAATTTTGTGATTTATGAATTTCACGGAGATCACATCACGTGGTTTTTGTGATTTATGCGGATTTTCATAACGACGGTGTCGGCTTACAGACTACGCGTCAATTACACTCAATTTCACGACCTTTAGAAGCGTGCCAGGCCGATGCCAAGTGTGTAAGTTAGATACGTAGAATAATCGAAAGGGTTTTAAAAGCATTGTTAAAAAATGTATACCCAAAAATCCTATTGTTATTTTACAATTTCAATCAAATTGGGTTTTTTATTCAATTATTGAGCAATTTGTTCGAAATAACCCCGTGATAATTAAATGGTGCCGCTATACGCGGTTATGATATATTATTATTTTTTTTTTTTAATTCACCGTAGCGCCTAGTGCACTACAGGAATACTGCACCCTCGTGTCTCTGTGGAGATATGTGAGGGGCAGGGACGTGAAATAAAAATACAATTTCGATATAAAAAAGTTTTTTGAAACAATCTGATTGGCAATTAAAATTTATGGCACACGGGGTGATTATGAGCTACCAAAAATAACTCCTCACCAACATTTAAAGAACTGATTAAGTGTTACCGCTGCAAACCACACAAATTTAGCCGGGTTAATTTATTGCAGGCGGTAGTGGGGTGGAGGATTGATGAGGTTTGTGACCCGGTCCTTCAATAAGGTTGACATTTACGTAAAACTACCAGACCACTTCCCATTTCTCGTTCGGTGCAATGTGAAACCTCATTTTTCAGCGCCGCGTTGAAGTCCTGCCACCCCCCCCCCTTCCTTTCCCAGACGTAATTTGTTTAATGAAATTGGATTAAAATTAATTTAATCAGAGGAGAGGCCTCGATTTACATAACAGCGGCGCTGCTGGCTTTCCCCAGCAAAGATCAAATGCAATTACGGCGGCTGCGCAGGTCTTTTGCATATTTTTCTTCGCAACACGTAAAAATGTCATAAAATTCGCAACGGCACCAACCGCTAACATTTAAATTGGGTCGCCAGTTAGTAGTTGCACGGATAATGTTTCGAGCGACGTCTGCACGTTGAAACATTTTTCGCGCAGAAACAACTCGAGCTTCATGAAATTTGAAATCGACGACTAGCGAGAGCGCGCCATGGTACTTCACTTATACTCGAGTGATCCTCTTATAAAATAAACTGATTATCTCGTAAAACATTCGTGATAAATGTTTCACACTGTAGACGCTAGTGGCGCAAAATCCCAAGTATATTACGTCAATTGGGAATTACTTAACCTATCCACTGACGCATTGAGAAAATGACGCCGATAAACAAATTTCTCCATTATATCATTATTAAAAAGTCAAAACAGCAAGAGAACGATAAAAATTGACCGAAAATCAGCATTTTAAATTAGCAATTGGTTGATCATTTACACGCATGAGAGAATAAAAACCATACAATTGGTAGGGGAATTAATTTTTGTGTAAAAACAATAACTCCAATCGGAGAAGGTTAAGCAGCAAATTTCTTCACCCTTATTTTATTAATTTGTTTTACATGTCCAAAGAACAAAACTGCCGATTTCCGATACATCAAGGCAAGCATTTTCGTAAAAAGATAACCTCCCCCTCGAATCCGTACCTCCGTGCCGAATGTGGCAGTGACGAAATCGCCCCCTATTGGAAGGCGATGCAATCAGTCGTCATCATCATCGTTGTCCTCGTCAGTCTCGAACGTGTTATCCGGAATGTCGTACAAGCGGATCATCGGCTGCAAACACGAAAAATTATTAATATTTTTGTAATAATATAAGCCTAAATTTTTCTTAAATAAGAGTAATTTAAAATGACAGTAATTTAATAGTTCATTATATTTTTTTAATTCATTGATTTCAATGAAAAAAACATGAACATGTAAATTTTAAAAAATTCAGATTTATTTAGGGGGGAAATTCCCCTTACTGTGAATTCCCCTTACTGCCGAAGAGTGAATATCACTACGGGAGAAAATGTACCCCTCGTGTTGCTGTGGCAGAGGGGCATGTTTTCACCAGCACCCCAGAATCGAATAAACAAGAGCCTGCGCCGGGAATCGAACCCGGGACCGTCCGCACTGTAGTATGTTGCCATAAGCACTAAGCTAGACGGATCGTAGATTCGACAATGTTATAAGACAACTATTAAAGATCAAAATTAGCGGTATTTACAGAGTAAACATAGTAATCCAAAAAAATTAAGGACGGAGAAAAAAAAACCGGGTGGTGACACCGACCTTGTTGGGATCCTTGATGATGAGGTACTTTCCCTCCTTCAACTTCATGCAGGTGTCGATGATGCAACGCAGGATGCCCCAGGCGTTGTCCATGATCAAGTTAATCTGGTTGGCAAACTCCTGCGGCTTGAACTGTTGGATGCCCAGGATCACGTGCTGCGACGTATCCTTCACGTGCGAACGAGACACGTAGCTGGAGGCGAGGAATAAATAAATAAAAACAAACATGAATGAAGTCAACAGTTCAACGGTTAAGATATTTTCTGTCACCGACTACGCCGAAGAGTGACATCCAACTCACCCGAACTTGAGCTGGTCGGAGCTGGCCAGCACGGCCTGAGTGGTCCACTTGGCCAACTTGCAGCTGTTGTTCTTCAGCTCATTGGCCAGCACGGCTCCTCGCTGGGTATCCAACTTTCGTCGCCAATCAATACCGCCGCTGAACTGATGAAACGAACGAATAAAATGAAGTTACCACATTATCCAATATTATTAACAAATAGGTGATTTTCTCAACTTGAAATATAATCAGAGTGAAATGAAAAATGAGCCTACCGCAATTATTAAAATTTATTTGGTTTGAATAGCAGTTATTTTTAATTTAAAAAAAAATTTAGTGGGGAAATTCCCCTCACAGTAGTGAGCTGTAGGAGATTATGTACCCTTCGTGTTGCTTAGGCAATACCGGTATGTGGAGGGCGCATTTTTACCATTACCCCTGGATCGAATACACGAGAGCCTGCGTCGGAAATCGAACCCGGGACCACCCGCTCAGCAGTATGTTGCCATACTCACTGCGTTAACGGATCGTTCCTATCGTGTTGTTTAGACAATATGTCAAGGGAACATTAAAACTTTATCTGGGGAAAAAAATACTCTGCCATGTTGATTTTGATGTTTAGAGTAATTTAAAATATTCGCAAGAATGAGCTAGATGCTGAAAGAAAACATACGATTCCAGATAACCCCATACAAGCAACGTTAGCAAACCTCCCGCCAGACGTCGCCACCATCCACTCAACACTCACTCTCGAGTCCCATTCGTTGAGCGCCTTGATGCTGATGAACTGGGTCTCGCCGTTGGGCCCGATCATGGCGGCGTCGTGTTCGCAACGGGCGATCAGCTCGATGCCGTTGCCCAGATCCCACTTGCGGTAGCGGTAGCCGACCGAGGCCACCTCGCCCTCTTCGCCCTCCTGGATGAACGGGTTCTTCTCCTCGTACACGTGCTTGCTGCTCTCCTCCTCACCCTGAGCAAACCCATACACAAAACACCAATTAGATACAAAAATACGAACACAAAAGTAATATTTTTTTAGAGAAGTGGTGCACGCCGCTATTCAAATTACCGATCGCATCACTTGCTGGGAGAAATTATGATTGATGAAGGTGGCCTCCAGAGCCAGATTACGGGGCGAGTTGATGCTGCCGGACTCGTCCTGTGGCGGCTCGTTGGACGTCTCGCTCACAGTCAGAAGATCTGCCCAAGTAAAAGCGTATTACTTAATCTCTAAGCTAGCACTATACGGTTAAATTCGCCGCGTTTAAAAATACAGAGAAACAAAATAAAACAGTAATAGAGCAGATTTATCGCAAACTGTACAGCTAAATTATCCACTGAATATTTCAATATGGAAATTGAACTGGGAATTAAATTCTCCAATAGGATATATCATTCTAACTTGCATTTTCCAAAAACTGGATACGTTTGTATTATTATTGTAAATTAATTAAGCATTGTTTTTATGATCGAAAATATTAAGAAATCAAATTTAATTCATTTCTCAATACTGAAAAAAATCAGGTTTCGAATAACCATTTCATTACTCACCGAATTCAGAATCGTCTCGCTTATCGAAGAACAACTTGTTGCCGACACGCTAAAAAAATCATTAAGACACCAAGTTACTCCATAGGCTCAATACGACTAGATTTCAATGTACATGTAAACTTATCAAGACTTTATGAGTCACGGCGACTTACCTGAACGATAATGTCCCAGGAGTACATGGAACGGGTGCAGCACATGAGGGTGGCCAGAATAGCGTCGGTGGCAAACACGTTGCCCTCCACCTTGGCCAACTACGAAAATAAAAGTTTTTACTTCAAAGATACTCAGAAAAAAACAATCATCAGATTCAACAACAAACAACAAATAATTTTAAATTGTCTTCTATTCGTTATACCACCACGCCATTTAGTCCTTATTGGTCAATTTCTGTGGCAAGTATAGCGTTAGATAAAAGGTACGGTACATTCGTAGCAGTTGAAACTGTGCACTGTTCGTCTTTATATATCGTTGGCAAATATTTCATTTAAATTTTGCTTTTGCCTTCTGAAAAGAAAACACGATTCACGGATTCATTAAGATCCTACCTGCCGGATGACGGGATCGTCGGTGGTGGTGACCCGATGGAAGATGCGGTTGACGCGCTGGAGCTTCTTCTCGTTCTTGGTGGTCACGCGGTCGTAGGCCTTGTCGTAGAAGTCCATCACACCGCACCGCTTGCTACAAGATACGAAGGGAGGAGAGTCCAGCAAGAAGAAATAACGTCAGTCGAGTACGCGGTTGACACCTCAAACACATTGAAACAATTCTACAACGTTTTTATAAATGTTTAGATTAATTTGACTGGTGTCTAGAAGAAACTCACATGTCCTTGCCCTCCTCTACGTTGGGCAGCGACAACTTGCTGAGCCGCGGGAAATCCATCTCCTCGATCACCTGCCAATTCGGACGGACCAGCACGGACGAGTCCCTGATCTTTATCTATAACGGCGCGAGCACACATTGGACGAGCATTAGTCAAGCATCGGGCGAAAGCGAATGTAAAAACAAACCACTAGACTTTCACAAACACTCTACACCTACCGGGTTCTTTTGGTCGAACTTTTGCCGAGCGCCCAGCTGCTTTTGCAGCTTGCGTACCTGCCGCTGCCGGTCCCTGAAAAGCGAAGAGAAGCCAAAATGAGTGACAAATTATGATATCTGTAAAGAGAATTCCCGACTTTCGAATGTCCTCACATAAATTTAGACTCGGCTTTCCGCATTTTCAATGTCACAGATTCTCAAATTATTAGTATTATTTTCTTCACATTTTAATCCTTGATTTTCAATCGATGTCACGTAGAAGACTCAAGTGAGGAGGACGCCCTCCGGAGATCTTACCTCTCACGACTTTTGGCCGTCTTGGACAGCACCTGCATCTGTGCCGCTTGCTGCTGCTGGCGCATGCGCTGCTGGTCGCGTCGCATGAAACGCTGCTGGTTCATGCGGAAGCGACCGCGCTGGTACATGCTCTTCTGCACCTTGGCCGTGTCCACCAGCTGGAACGAGTTCTCGTCCTCCTCATGGTAGTAGGCGTACTGGCTGCCCACACCGAACTGGGACGTGTACTTGTCTGACGGAAGAAAAAATACATGTTAGACACTGGCAAACTTGAAATAACCAAACAACAAATAAATGGGAAGAATTTTTTTTAAAGATTCGTAACTTTATATTTCTAGATTTAAAGTTTAGAAGGGTATATCGCCAGGCCTAGTCGCTATGGTGACCTTTGGTAACCTCAAATTCGGTTTAAGGATTGCAGATGTGAATTTGTTAAAACGATTTAGGGCATCCGCGCAACGAAATTGATAGAATACTACATTTAGTATTCTATCAGAACCGGCAAAAAAAGCCAAAAATTAATTATTGAACTCTTTAAGATATATATAAAGTACCGGTACTGCATCTGAGCAGACCATATTTTCTCTGGATTATTTAAACTATCATGATACAAAAAAATTGATTGACAAGTTGCTCTTGGTGCAGTAAGGTCTACAGTACATTTTTGGGTTACTTACTCGCATAACGGCGGTCAACGTATGTAGATCCAGTCCAATCAGAAACCTGACAAGTACAAGAACAAAATTCGTGAGATTCAAACAAGAAATTCTTAACCTCGGATACAGTTATAAACGAGTGCATTGGTGGGTCAATGGCTGAACCGGTACACGTCGTTCCTTGGCAACAGTACAATGTTCCGGGCTTTTGGAACACTCAACGTGAAAGACCATTTCACGAAACGACATATACTAATGGAAAACGGCAGAAATGTAACCTATAATTCGGTGACTCTAAAAAAACACCGCAAAGATGCAAACCATTCAATGTCAAGAATGGTGAACATAAACGTATCCGGTGATGCCCAAAATCGCGTCTCCAACATTGCCGAATTGCTAGTGTTTCAATTTTAGAATTAACAGTCACACAATGACCTGTCATCCAATCACATAAATCATCAAAATAAATAATTAAATGCACACTATCTTCACACACGAAAGGCAGTCAACCCGGTGTTGAGTTAGGCCTAAGGCTTATGGCCGGCCATATGGAAAATGGCGCTCATGCGCCAAGGTGGGCAGCTTTGTGACCCGTGCGCTTACCTTTCCTATACGATCGCCTTTGGAGAAGGGCTGGTAGGGCATATCTTTGTACTGCTCGGGTACCGAACACGGCCCCCACCCATTTGGATTCTCCTGAATCTGTGGAGTTTCGAACCGGGCCATCTTTTAAAGGCTAAAACTTCGCAAAAATATCATAAACGTGGAATCAGCCGATGGGCGCTATCAATTCGATAATTATTTACCATCCTTGATTTTTATCGATCATTTTTGGGCGAAACTATCGGCAGCTTATTTAAAAAAAAATTTCAACTCTAATCTAGTTATTTTGCGAGCTGTTCGACTACACACTTACCGTCCATCATGGTCCGCGAGAAATTGATGGCCGGTAAGTGTGTCTAGTCGAACAGCTCGCAAAATCAAATCATTCATTTCAATTAACCTAACGTTTGACTCTGCATGCAATGAGAGTTGCACGTTGCACCTCCTATCTATAGGCCAGAATGCTAAAAAACGCTTTCAACCAAACTACGGACCGACACAATTTATTTATATAAAACAAGCGCCTCGAAGGGCCCTTTGCGGTGACTTATCAATAGCAAATGCACAATTTAAAATCGGAAGTTTCATCATAATCATCGATTGATAGCTAGAACAACGCAGCATTGGCTTCATAATTTTGTTAACAAATCCGCTCTAAACTTCGACCCGCGCATTAACCAATCAAACTCGTTTTTGTCGATATTTAAGATTAGTCCTGCATCCCAAAGGGGTCGAATTACGAAGAACGGGAACGGTCCGTATTAATCAACCCGCATACCCATTTCAACATCATCTGTCTCATTTAGGGTTTTTTATTCATTTCTAACTCTACTGGAACATTCAGCAGAAGCAATGGCTACGCTTAAGAAATCTACCAATACGCCCGACAGTCTAAATTCGGGTTGCAGTGGACAGTCAGAAATACACCCTCGTTCCAAACTTTCTCCCCTCTGTACTACTGACGAATGCAAATCAATTGTAACGTTGTTGGCGAGCCATCGAGATGAAATAATTACAATTGTTCGGCTGTCAGTCAGCGATTAATGCGACGTAAAATGACGATTTCCTCTCTCTTACTTTCTACATATGTATCTCTCTCTCTCTCGCTCTCCTAACACCCGCATATACAATACAACTTCATATCCTTCCTACATAACGTCGACACCTTTCACCCCCCCCTCTCCCCCCCCCAACATCATTGCCACTACATCGCATCCATATCTAATATTCACCCAGCGTGAGGTGACATGACGCAACATTTAAAAGGACGGTATCTTCCTGAGTACCACTACCTTCAATGTTGTCTCATGTTTCTTCGAAATATTTTCTGAATAATAGCATTTTCGGAAGATTTCGAAGATTTTCTCATTTTCGCAAAAGGATTTCATAAATTTCACGAAACATTGCCGTTTTCGACAGATACATACGAATTCCTATGTAGGATTTCGCCGAGGCATAATTCAATCGCGCATTCACGAATTGTTGAATTTCATGTAATTGAAAATACAATAGATTCACGAAAAAAAAAACGAAAGCACAAAGTATGCACATTTAATTCACTCAATCCTATCTTTAAAAAAAACTACAAATAACACCAAGAATAAAAAGAAAGGAAAATTACAAACTTAAAAGCGAAATAAAAAAATTAAAGCGCATAAATAAATTCCCCAAAATAAACATTTCAATTTTATTTGAAATTTCTCCTGACTTTCCCTATTTTTGAGACGATTTTCCCTGACTTTCTCTGACCAAAACTGACATATAAGGCGTACACATTTTTTATTCTGTGTATAAGCCATCGGTAGATTGACAACCCTACCTAGCAATATCCAATGTACGCACAAAATGACAGCGGGTCTCGGAAACAGGGAACTTGGTGACGATTGTCACACGTTTGGCGAATAGACTACAACCACCATGCATGCTCCCGTGCCCTCGTACACATACAAGTACGCGCAGATTCGTTTACTATGTATATATGCTTCACCGATCGAACCCCTCCCAAAACCTCATCAAACAATACAGCAAAACCGCCATCAATATCTCAATCTTCGCAAAATAGCGCCTGTTCACCAAACAGCACGGTAGTGGAAACAAGGAAATTCGACCACAGCATCAATGGGAGAACCACTTTCGGCCATTTTTACTTCCTACTTTATTTGCTGACGTCATCAATTTGCGCGAAATGTCCTCAAAACAACAAAGGAAAAGTCGTTGAAGGCAATATACAAAATTTCATTATTAAATTATGACATATTACATATAGCAAATGAAATAAAATCTCTTTTTTATCGGACTGAAAAAGGAAAAAAGCTAAACGAGAAGTATCGGTCACTACAAGAGCTCTTTGGCGCTTATTGCTGCCTAACTTAATACGGTGGGCAAACTGCACCCAGTGATAGCCAACCTCAAGGGGGCAGCAACACTAATTTTACCCGAAACTTATAAAAATAAAATACCAGAGAATTTTAATATCACCGTGCTCATTGAAAGTGACTATAAAAATGAGAAAGTCAAAAATAGTCACCCCAACTATTCGAATCCGCCGATACATTATTAACGAACAGCGCATTTACGAAAAATGGAATTCTAGGACAGAATCAAATTCGACGCACAAAATTAATCAGACACAAACTGTACGTAAGTATTACGCAGCATTTCGATACGCCGAACCTAAGCAACTCTATAGACCGATCGAAATTAATTTTCAAAGATCTTTGGTATGTGGGGGCGTTGGAAGATTTCCAACTGGAAGTATCAAGCTGCTAGATACGTTTATTTTTAAACGCCCCCCCCCTTAATTATTAAATATCGCCGAAGACGTCTCGGTTGTACAATAAAAGAAACGAAAAGCGTAAATAATAAACGCAGTATCAAGGATTGTTTCTAAAGAAATGAATGACCACCTCGAAATATTTCACAGGAATCCGGGGTATTGACAATATGTAAGGACCATTCAGATACTCAAACTTTATCGGAAACTCAAAATACGTTTGGTGGCTCCAATATTAGGCACCCGATGTTGGCTTGTATTGAAATAAGGGATTAAGAAGCAATGGGCATTTTGTACCTTTTCGTGCAGTAGCACAAACGTCCTTAATTATTCGACAAATCAGCTCCTGTTAAATAAAGTCGCAGCACAATTAAAAATGAGATTTGCCAGGGCACAAATAAAAAATATTTGTAACAATAATATTTAGAATTGGGATACCAGTTAGAGGGATAGTTCTTCATATTTGATTTATTTATTACTATTTATTTTATTATTCTGTTGACTGCTATGACAATATAAGTACGAACCGTTGGCTCAGTGAGTATAGGGACATGCTACGAAGCCAACGGTCCCGGGTTCGATTCCCGGCGCAGTCTTTCGTTTATTCGTTAGCCTGGGGTACT
>JAUJYS010000468.1:0-23093 GCA_033995665.1 Melogona broelemanni
GAAACGACTGCTTCTGCCGGGAATCGAACCCGGGACCACCCGCTTAGTAGTCTATGACTATAGCCACTGTACCACGGAGGCCGCATTTATTTGCGACGATACGCAAGTTTTTCTCGTCACAGTGACTAATGACGTCGTCGATTTTCCCTGTACCTGTTTTCCCGTACAACAGGATGTGCTTCGTTTAGATCGGGGCATACAGTCATCAACATAAAACTCGTGTCTTGAAGCACCGAATGCCAGTAATTTGGAACAAAGTCAAGGTTTTTGGGTCGTCTCTAGTAGTCAGCGCGGCGGTTCCAGGAATATCGTGCTGCAAGGGGTGCCACGATTTACCTTTTTTTTTATTCTGCTGTAATTGTCCCATTGTTCACACAATTGACGCACAATGACGTTTATCGATGCAGAACATGCGCATTTCATCAAACTTGCCCTTGAAAACGTCTGCCGTTTCGCGCAGACGTTCCGATCCTCAAGTTTCGTGTTCCATAATTTCGAAACAAAAACTTAAATTGTAATTAATCATTTATTTAAAAATTGGCTCAATCTATTGCAATACAGAACACATTTTATTGCACTAGGAAAAATGCAAATTATCTCCTGAATTAAGTTAAAAGCCTAAAAATTGTTATATACTGTTGACGTCACGTTTCCTGGTCTCATCTGTCATTTTGACTAGACAAGCCGTGACTTGACACAAAACGTACGAGAGTACCCGGTAGTACGCATGTACTTTTGCTCAATATGAGACTGTATAAGAAAATAGTGTCTCGAGTAAAACACTATATACTTGCACACTAAACTAAAACGCGTTTCAAATCACGAGTTTCATGTTATGGTGGAATTTACAGTTCGAAACCTCGTATCGCGTGACCTCATTAAGGGCATCAACCTTAGAAAGATGAAGCATGTGATAATTGATTAGTATTTGTGAAGGCGGTCTTTATTTAAAATGTTTTTTTTTAAAGGATACGTGTGCCTTCAAATTTGGCAGCTTTAGCCAGACATATACTCTTGAGACACAGGTCTTAACATGGGCTGTGTAACTTGAAAACATATTATACCAAAGAGAGCAAGTGATGACAAAACCAGAAGTTCCACGAAAAAAGTTTTCGAATATTAATAAGAAATAAATATGAATTTGTTTTTCCTTCTGTTTCAATTAACAATCAACATCAATCGACAACATTTAATATTTAAATTAGAGGTGGATGCAATTCGGACATCCGTAGACTTTTATCAGAATTCGCGGTGATTTACCGGTATCGTAAAGAGTTTGCAGAGGATAAAAGAAACGTACGTACTGTGTACAAATCCGGAACTCTTTTTTCTCTCTCTCTTAAATGTGCCTTGTTACACGTATGCGTGAATATATGTGAATAGGCAATAGACAGCAATCACACAATGCACATGTGCTATGCAGGGAAGTTACCGGTTTATGTCGAAAATTAATGCGCTGCAAGCAAAAGGTTCTGAGTTCGCTTTGCCATTCGATAAAGTAAAACCTTCAACGCGGGGGGCTTCCGAGGTTGCTCTGCGGATATGGCTGCTTCGCTGTATAATTAGCATAACTCTCGAATAGATATTGTGAGCGAAGTAAAAATTTGCATGGTTGCCAAGAAAACGCTTTTTTTTTTCGTCAAGCTCAACATTCGATTGTGTTATTTTTTATACAGTTGTTGTCGAATATTCGTTTGGCTACAAGCGTAATGAAAACGTTTAAGCGGTACGGGTCATAGGAGAACGTCTTTTCACTTCGCTCTTCTCTCTCTCTTCCAAAAGTTGACTGTCCCCGTGCCTCAAATATAGTCTATTTTCGGCCGCAGACATACACTGGTACATGCTTTATGGGCGTCGACACATGACCGTCACAAGCAAATGAGTCAACCCGGTAAAATTATAACTTTTTGGCGATTCGGCGACGGCTAGGTTAAAATGTAAACTGACGACTTGTAAATCTGAAATCAAATTTAAAAATCAAATAATAAAATAAAAATACCATAGTCTGAAACAAAGAGGTGTATCATCTTTTCTGACTCATGTTAACTAGACATTGCGGATGAATTAGAATTCGGTTAGGTTACTTGAATTTTTACGCTTTAGAATTCGGTTCTTAAGGGCGAACATGCGTATCGCACTTTTTTTTCCATATCATGGTTCAAGCGCATTCGA
Source organism: Melogona broelemanni (assembly GCA_033995665.1). Lineage (NCBI taxonomy): Eukaryota > Metazoa > Arthropoda > Diplopoda > Chordeumatida > Chordeumatidae > Melogona > Melogona broelemanni. The sequence continues at coordinate 2,173 of JAUJYS010000468.1, forward strand.
TCCAACGATCCGTTACGTTAGCGTCCAATTTTCAAGAACATCAATTACAATTTATTAATTAATCAATTACAACGCAGAAGCCGAAATGACATGGTATATTTATTAACATTAAAAATTTATATTTTAAGAATGTAAAATGTTAGGATTTACACTGTGTATACAGTTCGTCATAGCTCCGGCAGCATAGGGATTGACTGGTGATGTGACAATCCCGAGTTCGATTCCCGGCGTCTATGAAAAATTCTCACATTATGCAGAAGAGCCACAGTCTTTGAAAATCCACAAGTTCTGATCCTGTATTCCTTTTGTTGTACACTTTGGTGTCTAGCCGTTGCAGCAGATGCGCACTTGGTAGAAATTGCAATTTAATCAAGTGTGTACTTTAATCACGATAGAAATGCTATAAAGGTAGGGAGAATCATCACAGCACCATGCGCGATTGCTTTCGCGACGCGACGATGTCGCAATGTTTTTTTTTTTTTTTTTTCACCGAGTCCGAGTCGTAAAAATAAGTGTCGTTATGTACACGTACACACTGTAGCCGAATCGCTACACTGAACGAGGAGCGAACAACAACCCTCTCCGATCGATCCACCAATCCAACACCGCGCACCAGACAATGAATGGGGTTCGAGAAACCCCCGCGAGGAAGGAGCTCCATTTTGTACAAACGAATTAACCATATTCTATTTCTTAAAAAAAAAGAATGCGCAATAATTTCAGAGAAAGATATTGGACAACTGGTACGGACCACCATACATTCATTACCGAAATTGTTTTTAATGAAAATTAACATCTTCGATATTTGGTTTTAAATGCGTACATCAATACAATGGAAAATTCAGCGGTTTCGTTCAGTGCTTGGCAAAATCCAATGCAAAAATAAATTAATAAATAAAATAATTCATTCATAAAATAATCCAATCAAATGTTCAATAACCACTAAATTAATTAAAAAAATGAATATTATATTTGCATATCCACCCAGAGTAAGGTTTCATCCAAAGAAATAAGATTTACTCAAACCAAGACTTCATATGATTTAATCAAACTGACTTTTTAGAAAATCTGTCGAGTAAAATTTTCATCCAACTCAAGACTGGTTGCATTCTATGCGAAACAAGATTCACACAAGCCGAGACGAGACTTGGTTTGATTCAGAAAATTTCTCAAATAAAATTTATTTTTTACAGATTTGTTCTATCAGTTTACATTATCAGCGAGAAACGAGAATAGAAAAATAAAAATATTCGAATGTGCCACCTAGCGGCAAGCATGCAATTTAACCTTTTGTGAAACCACAAGCGCGTGACACGAAATTGGAAAGGATTGGCTCATGCCGCGGGCAACGCGCTTTCTGGGAAATCGCAATTTAGTGTTCTTGCAAAACAGCGTGTGGCTTACCATGCTTGAATAACTTCGGAGACATCTGTGGGCAATGTTCCTTATGGAGCGATGCCTCCTGTGAGGCGTAGACGGTTTAGAAACGGAGCATCTTCTTCGTCTTCTGTAAAGTTGCCAGATTTTATGTGGGACCGACAGAATCGACGCAGCACAATAACAAAGAGGAAAAAGCATTTAAATTGGAGCGGGAAAAATGAAATCACGAACCAAATAAATTTTAATTTAAATTTTTTCTGTAGACGTCAAACCGTTGTTTTGTATTCCTGATTTATTTTGGTAATTTAATTTTAAGATATTCATTTTAAGAAGCTCCTTAAAATTTTGTTGCAAAATATAGCTATTTTATATTGGTTTGATCTGCCACACACATATATTCCTGAACAAAGTAGCATCTGCAATTAGAACAAAGGAACGATTTCAAATTAAGGCAATCAATTTCGTTCACTTTTAGTCGAACTAAAAAATAAAAAGCGAATGTCACAGAATTCCAAGCTTGCTCCTATTTAGCGTAGAGCCGCTCAATTTGGAGAACTCATGTACAAAATGGCTTATGAGTGCATCACTCAGTACACCGGTGAGCTGGGCGAAAAAAGAAAGGTGTATAGTTTCTTAATAGTTGGCGAAAAACATATAACAGGAGTCTAGCAAATCTCAGTATGATTTTTTTTCCATTTAAAAAAATGGCTGCCCGTTGCTATGTATATGTGTAGCATCAAAACAAAAAGCAAAACATCGTTCTCAAAATAATCGCGTCGCAACTCCCACTAGACATTGTTTATACTATCCAATACAGGAATCGCGTGATTTTTGTTGTTGTGTACAGTACAACAACATAAACGTGTTTTCAAAATGGTCAACTGCGCAAATTAGAGTGTGACGACGTGTATCGATAAAACGAAGCATACGTACACAACAGTTTAGTTACCGTGTGACAGAAGGAAATACATAAAAAATATAGACGACTGCAGGCATGCCCCTCAACAGTCGAAAATATCAAATAGTAGTTAATTCTTCGTTTATTCGATTTTTTGAGGTCTAGCCAACCTATCGTCGTTCATCCTCGGGGCGCGCCGAGTAGACTCTATCGTTGTGTCGATATTGTCTTTAAACTTCCATCGCTATAAAAAACCAAATTCAATCGATCGAGAAGACAATTCGTGAAGAAAAGGCCAAAATGTATTTTTGTAATTAACACACACACGCACGTTTCGGGGGTCTTGCCCAGCGTGTCCACCGAGCAAAAGACAATTTGCGGTTTTCAAAATTGATCCACTTGGTTGCTGTTTCTACCAGTTTACCTGTCAACTTGATCCGATCCCGCGGTTCCTTCTTCAGCAGGTGGTGAATGAGATCTTTGGCCTCCCAACTGATACCCTCGGGGACGGGGTACTCGGACATGATTACTAGAGCGAGGGTATGCGCGGCAACGTTAGTGCCGAAAGGTGGTTTGCCAGTCAGAAACATGTAAAGCATGATGCCCAGACTCCACACGTCGCACTCCAACCCGTGGCCTTTTCGGCTCACCACCTCCCTGAGACGACAAATTGAAAAAAAAAAAGGTTTATTTTCGCCTACGTTTCCCCTAAGACCGGTGAAACAATCACCTAACTTTTTTTTATTTATGACAAGTTATCTAAATTGTGAAATCGATTTTCTAATTCTGAAACCAACGTCTAACAATAAACAAAGCACGGTTCATGCAAAGAATTTGCTAGAAACGAACATCCAAATATATGGACGGAAAAGAAGTGGGGATATACATGTATATAAATAGTTGCTGTTAAGTCCTTCGTGTCGTCTCCGGACCCGACTCTCGATCCCCCGACACCTGGTGACTTCAGGGAGCAGAAGCCTCCTGAGTTTTCTTGGCAGAATACAGAGGTGGTTTGCCATTGCCATCCCCCACACAGTACCACGAATCAATCTAACGTTTATCGACCCCAGATCCGCTGGTCGGCGAGCCAGCACGCTCACCTCTCGGTCAGGTCGGATGCACAAATAGTTATATTTGCATAAAATAATTTAAAATGAGAATATTTACAAATAGTTAACGATGTTTGGCAGATTGGGACGGAAACTGCATTCTAGTGGTTGAATAATAAACAACTCTCTCAGAACACCGACGGGATAGGACGTATTAAAGACGAACAGAGTCTGGCTAACACTCTTGAATAAATTAACATTACTGTTATTTGAAATGAGACGACATTAACAAGCAATTGGTATATTGTTCGTTAATGTCGCATCATTTGAAAATAACAGAAATGTTATTTTATTCCAAGCCAGACTCTGTTCGTCTTTCGATCCCTTTCACCACCTGCACCAGAACTTATTTCCTTTTTATCTGAGAATACACTAGTTATTTTGAGTACTGGTACACTAGTTAGTTTTCTGTGATAATTCCTAAGCCATACGCTGAAAATAAACTTTTACATTATAGTGAACTTTATTATACTTACAAAGGAGACATTCTTTCAAAAATATAATGAGACAGCTAGCTAGCATATAAAAAAGCATAGTAAAATGAATTCTAACAATCATTACGGTACTGCGAAGAAATTACACTATTTCGTACGGTGATTAATAATTTTTAAAAAATAGAACTCACGGTGACATGAAATTGGGCGTGCCGCACAACCTATTGTGTTTTTCATCGGGTCGCTGGAGCTGGATCGCCAATCCAAAATCAGCTATTTTCTGTTCCAAGTAATGAATAAATAAAATTACAAACGGACGCAAATAAACGCACCAATTTCACCTAAGACGAAATTTCAAATGTTTCAAACATACTATTTGCATGGTTTTTGTAAGAAGCACATGGGAGGGCATCAATTCCCGATGCATGATGTTTCGCGAGTGCAGGTACTGGATTCCTTCGACAATTTTTTTCATAAAATGACGCGCTAAAATAGTGGATAAGTGAAATCAGATTAGTATTCTTGATTTCTGTCGATTACAGTTTCAAAAGTGGTACGATCAGTCTAGCCCAGTCGGTATTGCAACCGGCTGCGGTGCGGCGACGGTCCCGGGTTCGATTCCCGGTGCGGGCTCTCGTTTATAGAGTATTCTGTATTCGTTCCCGGGGCACTGGTGAAAACGTGTCCCTCGCATATTGCCTAATCAACACGAGTGGTACAGAATCTATTCAAAAGTGATTCTCCCCCTTTTAAAAAAACCTAACTCACATACTTAAAATGTTAGGGTATATTAGATTGGGCTGCTTAATTAATCTACATTGTGTTAATGTCATTGAAAATAAACATGTACATTGCACATATGCGCACAAAGAAACAATTACAACATTCAATGAAATTTAAAGTAGGCATAGTTTTTCTCTATGATTGAAAACCAATATCAGTAAACGTAAAATTGATCGTAAGACGAGGCAAAAATAAAATATAACTCATAAAATGAGGGCCTCAAATCGGAGATTTGGTGTTTGTCACCGCTAATGATTACCTTCGTTTTCTTCTAGGCCGTTGCGTTTTGTTTTAAGGTGGCGCTGCAAATCCCCGTTAGAGCAGAATTCCAAGACTAGATACACATAGTCCGCATCCTCAAAGTATGCGTATAACTAAAAATAAAAAACACGGTCATGAGCATTTCCGGATTGTACCAAAAAACAATACATGTAATGAATGTAATCAGCGCTTTTTTACAAGCACTAGCATTAACATAATTTTTGCAGACTTAAATTTGAAATGTTTAATAGAAATTTAAATACCAATGCTATTAATAACAACGATATTGTTAATCATACAACGATATTACAATATTCCCTTGGCTTCCGGATGATTTACTGCCAATAAAACCTCGAGTCGACCAGTACTACCCCTGTGACAACTATAATAGAGGAACCACTCACCTCCAAGATTAAAGGATGCTTCAAGTCATAATGGATTTGAATCTCCTGCTGCACCCTGTGCATCAGTTCGAAGGCGTGAATCTTCTTCTTGTCAATCTGGAAAGAGCACAATATATATTTAATAACATTCATGTAATGAAAATAACGCTTGACATGCCTAACTGAATTTTTTTTTTTTTTTTAATTCACCGTAACGCCTAGTGCACTACAGGAATACTGCACCCTCGTGTCTCTTTGGAGATATGTGAGGAGCAGGGAAGGGAAGGGATGGGGAATGGCAGCTGGAATAGCCAGGCAGCAGGATCCACCTCTAAGCTATGGACTAAGATATTAGAGCCAATTGTGCCAGCAAGTTTCACAAACCTCAAATATCGACACCCCCAACCACGAATCAAAATAAAGAGACCCGGCGTACTTCCGGGTGGTCCACCGGAAAGACCCACCGGACTCGATCACCTAAACGATCGGTGTACTGGGTCCCGGGTCGATCCGTCTCGGAACTCGTCGAGGACACGGCCATTGGCTTTGGGGTTCGCGCAAAAGGAGGGCAAACACGTGCGCGAAAAAAAAAAGACTAGAGCCCGGAAACGTCGGCTGCGTTGCCCAAATGACTATAATTTGGGCGGGCGGGAGCAGTCACAGTGGCGGCAACCAAATAAAAGAGAGAAAAAACATGGCGAACGTGCGCAGGAATCCCACGAAGCAAACCGTGCGCATATCTATAGAGAAACGTTAGATTAAAGGTGTTCCATAAAGATTATATGGCGAAAGAAAAATTCCTCAAAGATTATGCAAAACCAACACTTTAAGACTCACTCACGCTCCACGTAGACACGTATACACACGAAAGGTGTGGGTGCATCCTCCAGAGACTAAAATATACATTAAATATTAAGTATACTGCTGTAATGTCTCGGTGAAATTTGAGGAATGTGTTACACCCTCTTTTCCCAAACTGTGCTCCGCGGGCATTTCCCAGGGACTCCGCGGCCATCTTGGAAGTAAAATAAATAATTAAACGCCATTAACTTGTATTAAAAGGGGATTCCACCATTAAAATTGGTAGCCTATAAGGGGCACAGCCAATGAAATTGGTTATAAAAAAGGATCCGTGAGCCAAAAAGTTTGGGAAACACTTGTGTTACACCGTTGCATTAGGAGATATGCAAACTGCTAACCTTTATCTGTTGCAGGTTTGCCGTAGATACATTTCCTTTATGAACAGAAAAAGTATTGTTTCGTACACTTGTTAGTTATCACAAACGGACATGAAGATGAGGACGCAAGTCGTTCTCGAAAAATTCGCCGAGAAAATCTGTGTAAATCTTTAAATTTGTCACTTCGTCAATTAAAAGTTTTTTACCATATAAAACTCATCGAACGTCCACAATGCGTGATTTATTCCAGTCACGAAAGGATGTGCAGCCATAACAACACTGTGCTACACGTCAAACCCAGTCTGAACATTATTTCTTCATATCTTCAAACGTAAGAAATTAATAAGATTTGTGGTAACTAAATTTTATGAACAGGGAACCTGTTCCACAACAACCCCCCAAAAAAATTAATTTTTTAAAACGTAGAACTACGTCAGTGTTTGCACAGGGTGGTGGGAGGATATAACGATAAAACGAAAAGGTGTAACCCCCCCAAACCAACACCTAGCAGATTATTAACTCTTCTCTGCTAATTAGTGTTGTGCGGTGGTTAACGCGTTGGCTTCATATGCAGTACTTGTGGCCGGGAATTCGACTCCCGTATGTCTTTTTCCTTTCAAGATGAGCTACGCCTTTAATTTGTGAGCGAGTGACCCCGCGCTCACAAATTGCACGTGTTCAATTGTTTTCTTAGGAAAAATAAAATGAAACTAAACGAAAAAGCATTTCCGAAATCAAAGTAGTCATAACACGCAGACTCAGATTGACGTTGGGCGTCTTTAAAAACCAAATGACACCCGTTCGCCTTCGCCTAACACCATCAATACGTAGTTCTACGTCAAGCGCTGCAGCATAGATATAATTATGCGCCTGGTCACCACCGAAGCGGAGTCAGGGGAGCCATCAAAATTTGCCTCGAAATCGTTGTATACGCGATCGTAATATATGTGATCTCAATATCTGCGAGGTAGGGCGAACAATATTTTCTCAAGGCTTGGTCACCTTCTGGTCACCGAGGTGGGGTCAGGGGAGCCATCAAAATTTACCTCGGAATCGCTATACGCGATGATCATAAATCGCGCGGAAAGCTCCCCCCCCCCATATTTTATGGGGTCCCATATATATATTCTGAAATAGGAGTGTCGGGGTAAAAAGCATGTCACGCTATGACGCCCCTCCGTACACATGGACTCACATCGCCGGCGTTATCCATCAAGATGTCGACACGGGAAGGTGGAGATACGACTCTTGACCACAAATTACAGTGATCGCATGAGCTTCTGACAGGCGATCAACGTCTGATTATACAGGTTGCATAACGCAATCTTTGCCACCATTTTTTATAAAATAAGAAACTACTGACCAGCACCTTATGTATGGAGGACAGTAAAGCGACAGTAACAGAACAAAGATGTCCTATTTTAAGATACTCAATATTTTTTCAATTACATGCATGCATGCATACATACATGCATGCAAAAAAGGGTATCTCAGCTTACGGTTGTAAGCTGAGATACCCTTTTTTTTCTCATATCCCCTCTGTAGCGACCGAGTGATAAGCAGAGATGCCCTTTTTTTCTCATATCCCCTCTGTAGCGACCGAGGAATATCCTCGAATCGTATTGGCAATAGGGACATGTCCTCCAATCAGTGGACCATGCGATTCTGATAATAAATCAAGTTAATGTTTATGATTAATTAATTTTCACCCAGACCGGGATTCGAACCCAGACTTCACAACACAATGTTATTGTGAGCCGAATCCGTGACAGATTTACTATCTTGACTACTAAAGACTACCTAGCCAACTGAACTATCGGTCCCGTATCTGAGACTCGAATATACGACGTTTTATACAGCAAGTGTATACACCTGTACAATATCTGAGATTCAACTCTAAAAACATTGATTTTCACCAGGTTTATTCTACGTGAAATGACCCTATAAAATACGACTTGAAGAAAAATATATTGCGTAGGGGCTTGGGTAGAGGCATCTTATGGCTCTAAAATCCAAGATGGCCGCCGTCTTAAATCGGACGCAGAAAATTTCATCGCGAAAAGTGTCGCTATAAACCTATTTATAGTCCCGCATTTCCATAATACCCGTACATTTGGTGGATCGTAAAATGCGCGATTTATGTCGCAAAAATTCGACGTGCGCTGCACGCAACGTGACACAACTACATCAATCTCCACACCTGCGCGTTTAATGGACGGAATATACGAGCACATTTTATAAAGCTCCTCCTTAGACGGGCCATGTCGCCGCGCCGGCAAACGTCTCAATGCCGAGCCCGCTATTACCCCGTTGACACTGCCGCGTAGCAGCAAAAAAACAAACAATCGTCGATTTACATTTGCGCGCTCTGGACGCGAAAGTCGACTATATCAAAATGTGCTGATCGATACGCGGGCTACACGTGATACGGTGGCGGCTCGCGATCGGTATTTACATTTTTAGCGCAATTGTTACTGACGTGGCCTGGCTTTCCTAAGGACGATCCGCCAATGATCTCGCACTCGCTGGCGGCTCGTGAAGAATATTTGTATTTTCAGTGCAATTGTTACGGACGCGGGCTTGTTTTCCTAAGGACGATCCGCTAATGCACCACTCAGTAATACCCCTGACGAAATGGACAGGCATCTTAAGCGTGCTTGAACATTACATTTTTATTTTTGAAATTCTGTACCGGAACCGCCGTTTCTTGGGGTTTACCAGCAAACTTAATTGTCTCTATGTCTGTGTCAGTGTTGGGTATGAACGGCAGAGGATCGTATCGTTCCAAGGAATTGGCTTATTTTGTGAGAAACGTTGGAAAGACCTAATCCCTATTCCTAGAAAGAACGTCCTCGTTCCTTTTTTTTTTAGGAACGTGCAAGGTTTTAGGATGATACATTAGATACAAATGGAACAAGAAGGAACGGAAACGAGTTTCTTTTCAAAAGGAACGTATCCAATACTGATCTGTGTTATCGAATAATATCTGCTTGAGAGCTAATTTTTATTAATTGAACTTTTCAACAAGTAAATGCAAAAAAAATTCGTTTTTCTAATAAAAACTATCATTTTAGAGATGCTCATCTTAATAGAAATTTTTTTCTAATAAAAACCCGAATTTTTGAACAAAATTCATTGGAATGGATGCGAAAAGCTCATGCAAGCTCACGAAAGCTTACGAAAGCATGACAACCTAACCTTTAAATTAAACTTATCATAGAAGCTTTAAAACTAATTTCTTGTGGCTATTTGTAATAGACGTTTTGTCATAGCTTTGGCAGATTGACCAAGGCTATGACAAATGAATGAAACTAAAATAATTAATACCTTTTTCTAGGATTCAAAAAAGACCATGAAAATTTTGATAGATCAAAATGTACCGCGAGTTTTACCAGATTCCAAAATTTCAAGTCTCTAGGACGTGTGCAAGGTGGTTTAAAAGGGCCGCAATGATATCCAAACAGACAAACAGACAAACAACGCCAAGTCATCTTAATAGAAAGTTTTTATTTTTATTTATTTTGGAAATTCTGCATCAAAATCCACCGCTTCTTGGATTTACCAGCATTTCTGCCTCAAACTTAACTTTTCCCTATATCGGGCGTTCTCGATTGGTATTTGCTCGTCCAAAATGAGTTCAAAAATTTCAAATGTGCTGGAAAGAATGCGGTTTCTTTCGGAAACGCGATCCGCGTTTCAGGACAGCCTCTGCGATCTCGAAGGCCTCAATGTACACCAAATCTCAAACGCAATTCAATTTTTTCGAGCACACAAAATGCATTTCGAAAATGATACAAGCCAAATATCACATTTTCATATTGGTCCAGTGGTTAGCCCGCCTGTCTATGGATCGAAGGGTAATCAATTCGACTCTTGAGTTACCATCGAACATGTCTGGATGGAAGCGACGGGAAACTCTGATGGAGGAGAGAATCCTGCCAAAAATAAAACAGATCCTAAAACATATTTCTAAACTACATCGCACTGATAACTTATCCAATACCAGCAATCGAACCAAAAACATAAATAGCAAAATATCTCGTGCTAGTAAGTCTTGTCAACAAGATACATAAAGATAAATTGTTATGCCGCAGTTTTCGCATCAGCGAATTCATAAAAAAAAACCACTGCAAATATGATATATCGCGTTTTTTCCCCCGCTAACCACGCGTCCCACTGAGCCACCATATAAATTACGAGCCTTCGTCGGTAACAAAAAAAAAAAAGTTCGAGCCGATGAAAAAAAAACCAAAGAGTTGTGTCGAACCGTGAACAGCAGACAAGGTGAGAACCGAAGGTGTGTCCCCCCTACACCCACGCCTTCACTGCCGCACCCCCTCCCCACCCCACAGACGATACATGAAACACGAGATGAGGTTTCCCTAGGGTTTGGCCAGATTGTTTGCCCTTCGAGGCTGCTTGCGTGTACAAATTGTTTTATTCTAAATTGCGTGTAAAAAAATAGATTTAATTCCATAACATCATGATGTTGTGTGTAAAGATAAATAAAGATTCGCAGGACCACTTGGAAATTTGCGGGAACAGATCTAAATGCCATATGCCGTATTGCGGACACAGTCGGTTCCGCTGTCGACACACTTTGAAAAAATTGTACTCTAGGAACATTGAAGGTTTTGTCAAAAAGAACCCGCCCCCCTCTTTCCGCTTGCTCACTGTTTAAAAAATAACCTAGGCATTCCTAACTTCCTCAAAAAAGGAACCAGTTCCTAGGAACGGAATTCCGTTCGTATTCGACGGGACCGATAGTTTTTTTTAATTTTTTCTTAAATCACTGCAGTGCTAATCACTACTACCCCTCGTCTCGCTATCGCTATGGCGATATATGAGGGGCAGGGAAGGGAAGAGGAATGGCAGCTGGTATAGCCAGGCTGCAGGATCCACCCCTAAGCTCTGGATTCCCTAATGCCCTAAGGATCGAATAAACGAAAACCTGCGCCGGGAATCGAACCAGGGACCACCCGCTCAGTCGAATGTGACCATACCTAATGAATGTTAGCTGGAATAACCAGACTGCACGATCCACCCCTAAGCTCTGGACTCCCTAATGGAAGCTCAGGGGTGACGCCAGTACCCCAGGCTAACGAATAAACGAAAGCCTGCGCCGGAAATCGAACCCGGGATTCGTAGGATGTCGCTATACTCACTGAGCCATCGGTACATACAATTGTAATTGGAATTATAATGGCAACACTGCTTTCAGCGCGCACAGGACACCCATGATCAACTATCTGGACCAACCCTTAAGAGAGAGAGAGTGGCCCGACATTGGATTCGAGAATTTAGTGCCCGCGGTCGGCACAATATGCAGCCGCGATGAACAACAAGCCAAGCCATAATTCATGGTGCAAACAAATAACGCCGCGGATACCAACACCATCCCCCCCACCACCCCTTTCTCCTCCACCATCTCTCTGCCACCGCAACCACCACCGACTTGAAAAATGTACGTTGACGTGTGTGTTCGTATACGGCGTGTGTATTGTAGTGAACAGAAAGCGGGATCCGCCAAATAGTTTTTCGCCGAAACAAGTTTTGGGTGTCCGCCGCGCCGTAAAAATAGCGCCCGGAATTGTTTTGTTGATTCGGTGCGAATTACCGCGCACACAAGGCACCAACGGAACAGAACAGGTAGGTAGTCAAAGGGAGAAAGGCGGAGGCTTCACACTAAGGTAGTTTCTATTTAGACAAGTCCGCCTGCTGTAAAAATAGGCCAGGATACAGCATCATCAAACTTGGAACAGAATCCCGCCGATCTTGAACACAAGGTGACGTTTATTTCGTTTTTCGGCAGGTGGCGGGAGGTCTCATTTGTCGCCGCCATTAGCGCTTCGTCAGTCGGTCAAATTGAAATTAAAGTGCGGGAGCACGTCGAGGTGAATTTCCAATAAATAACCTATAAACTTTATTTTATTTGAAATGCCCGATAGAAAGTAAATTGTATTCATCAGTTACAGTTACAGCAATAAATGCAACCGACGAATATACGAGTAATTGACTTTCTATTGGACACTTAAAATAAATGAAAGTATTTTTTGTTATTTATTCAGAGTCAGTCAAATTCTGAACTTTTCCCGACACTATCCATCCACTTAGTGAGTCTTCCCCTCTTATTATTGCCCTCTACTTTTCCGAGCGTAATGCTGGCATCTGCCCGCAATGACATGGCCTAGGTTGGACAGTCGCTATCTCATCACCATGGTTTCTATTCAATGTAACCTCTACATGGGCGATAATTCAATTGAATACACTGTATCGATAGTACCTCTTGACTATGACAACCGATTCTCTGGAGACCACATGCGATTAAAATGATCAATATTACTGCAAATATTATAATTAATTGCATATTATCGCTAAATATTGAATAGCTGACCCCCATCATTGGTCAAATTGGGAATGTTAATTGTAATTTTTTTTTTATTCCGGATCACTATAGTGAATAGCACTACAGGAGATTATTGTACCCCTCGTGTCGCTGTGGCGATGTATGAGGGGCACATTCCAGTACCACAGGATCGAATAAACGAAAACCTGCGCCGGGGATCGAACCCGGGACCACCCGCTTAGCAGACTGTAACCATATCCACTGAGCCACGGGGGCCGACCAATTTAATAGACCATTTTAATAGTTTTGAAAGAGCCAGTAGCAATCTGGGCTAGATAAGCTGCTGAGACATGACTCGCCATAATGGACACGCTGTAATGGACACGCTGTCTGCGTGTAAACTCAGCATGAGATCGCACGCGTGTAGCCATGGGTTGGTTGCCATACTGGTTGATGCTCCATAGGTGAAAGCTGCGTCCGCCAAAGTGCGAACGTCGGCTTGTCGCGGGCCCGTGTTTATTGGCACGTACGCCGCCTGGCAGACCTGTTGATGCCGGTCGAACGCGTCACAGCTTCAGGTGCTACTACTACGCAAGACGCCGCATAACACCGACCGGCGAACGGAACAGTCGCATGCCGCGGAATGACGCTCGAGATTCGGCTAGTCGAAAAGCGACTACCGCGCGTCAGTAATCTTACCGAGTGAAAGGGAATTACGTAATCCGAATACCTTGTGAGCACGTGCATACTTTTTCTATCTTACTTATAATATCGCGGGTGACTGTTAATTCATAAGTGTGTGAATGAACTCCGTGTGAAATCGATCATCCAGCTAACATGCCGTTCTTGGATTCAACAGTGGAGTTGTATACTATTTGTGCGTAACAGTTCCTTACGACCTCTGGCGGCGTTCCAGGGAATCAATTGCCCCGTTCCAGTTAAGTAGTTCGATGTTATCAGTCAAAACACACAATAAGCTCCATCTAGTGATAACGAAGCGCACATATTTGTCGGCCCCCAGTGGCTCAGTGGGTATGGTCACATTCTACTGAGTGGGTGGTCTCGGGTTCGATTCCCGGCGCAGGCTTTCGTTTATTCGATCCTGGCGTTACCCCTGAGCTTCCATTTGGGAGTCCAGAGCTTAGGGGTGGATCCTGCAGCCTGGCTATTCCAGCTGCCAATCTCCTTCCCTTCCCTGCCCCTCACATATCTCCATAAAGACACGAAAGTGCAGTAATCCTGCAGTGCACTAGGCACTACGGTGATTAAAAAAAAAGATTTTAATTAACTATATTTTTTTTAATTGAATATTTTATGGTGCCTTACGCGCCATAGGCGCTGCCTGAAACACAGTTCGTATTGCCGAAAGCCAAGCGCACCCTCCTCCCAGCACATTTAAAATTATTGAACACAATTAAGATGGGCGGAAACCCTTCGAGAACCCAGGTATAGTGAAAGTAATGATTTGTCACATCAGAACCTAGTCAATGTCTAAAGCGGTTTCGACAGTAGTATTAAATATTGCCTGCTGGCGACTGAAGTACGTCTACCCCCAATATAATGTTTCAATATCGAGCCTCTCCAGACAGTATCGAATACTGCGTTTGTTAGGTCCAAAATATACATAATTGATCACACAAAAAAGCGTCAATGGTCCATCGAACTGTATTGTGCCACCGACGTTCATGAAAATCAGTCTAAAGCCGAGGATCTCAGGAGGACGCGTCATGGATGAATAAACTCTTCTCTCTTGTCGTGTCTCGTCTACGGCAATGCACCATCTCTGTCGGCAATGTTTTCAAATCTCCAGCCTAGGTGCCAGAGTGCCTTACTCCGTGAGATCAGATATGTGATAAAAACGTAACCGTGACGCCCCACAGGGTCGCCGTGCCCACGGGAATTTTATTTTTGGTTTGGTCGACGCGTTCATGACGAGAATCGCAATTAATCCTACGCCTCAAACGTCTTGCCTAAGTGCTCAATTAGCGCAAAGTAAACAACAACGCGGTATAAAATAACGAGTAGAACAATAGTTCATTATACAGACAAAAATTTAAATTTTTCCCTGTATAATGTTTAAAATGTTCAAAGTTTAAAAAAACGTGTGAATACACAAAAAAAAACAGCGAAACGAAGCACTGACTTAGCCAATCCTGCATGATTCAAGAACGACTCGTAGTATCCCAGTCGGTATTGCAATCGACTATAATTCGGTAGTCCCAAGTTCGATTCCCGGCGCGGGTTCTCGTTCATTCAATTCCCTCCGGAGTACTGGCGAAAACGTGCCCTTAACTATTAGATTCGAGCACTAAGAGTGGTATACAACCTAAAAAAGTGTTTCCCGCAAAAATTAAACATATACAAATACAGAACGGCTTACTAGAAATTGAACCGAGAAAGCATCGAATTTGATCATTCACATGTCACAATTTAGTGAGTGGCGATCTGACCAAGGATTGTTTCGTTAAGTCTATGTCTAACAAATACGATTGCGTGTAACGTGAACGTCTGGGTAAACGCCACGTAAACAAACACGCCCGGGAACTAGATAAGAATTGCCGACGGGATCTAAATATTTCCGTCCGATCCTTCCCCATTCGCCATCATTTCCTGGTCAGCTATAAAAGCCATTGGAGCGAGGCGCTCGCCGTTTAGAAACAGATCACTTTTACGGTACAGCCGTGTTACGTAAGTAGCCGTTGGCGATAAAGCAGAGAGAAGAGAAAGTCCGGGCCGTTATTTACAGCAGCATCGCCATCAGCCACCACCAACTGTCGGCGTGAATTATTCGAGATCGCCAACCCTGCGTCAACGAAAGATACATGGACGACTGCCTTCGCAAATCACCTTACATCCACAAAAGCCCAGACTCACAACAACATTCCCTTTTATGTATAAACTTTCTTCCCCCATCCCGAGACCCCCAGGGTACTCGATCCATAGATAAACACAAGTTGGAGAAATGGACCAGAGTTTCGTAGAATAGAGCGCGACTCCTACTGACAAATGCCATTCCCTGGTTGGTGGTCTTGGGTTGCGTTTGATAAATCTGGGAGTCACAGGTTAAGATCACTGTTGGCCAAGTGAAAGTCATTGAAATAACAGCAGAAGACGTCGACGAGATAGGACGTTTATTAATTCAAACAAGTGAAGGTGATTTGGTAACTAAAATAATAAATAAATAATATTTCTAAATGACTTCTCTTTTTCAGAATTATACCGGACTACTCTCCCAAATATTTGTTTAAGCCTTTGAAAGTTTACAGATGAGACACCTTTTGTACAAAATTGGTTACTGGCATTTTAAATTAAATTTAATCATTAATTCGCTGCTTATGACTGTCTGTGGCACATCCATTCCTTGATGATTCCCCTGCCAACTTAATCGAATAAAAAGTGATAAATGTCCAAATCGGTTAATCCCACCAGGTATACATTGTATCTGCAGATAATAACGGGCCAAGGGAGAAATTAGAATAACAATTTCAAAAGAGTAAATATCTTGCTATGGTTCCATTTCACTGCATTTTCCCATGTTTCATTTCCACTATTTTCTTTCCTCTGCCTTCGTGTTAACGCGTCGCAGAGACGTGAATTTTTTTTTTTTTTTGAACAAACATCAAAACAACTTTTAAAAAAAAAACCGGCTCGGTTAGACGATTGGACTCGCGAGGACCTATCTGCGCGCTCTAGCTCGAGATTCTGCTCGGCTACCACAGCAGACTTCGCCGTCGGGCATTTCAATCATCGATTTTATGAACGACGAACTCTTGCTTTCTACGGTCTAGCAAAACCGCGTTGAAAGATCTCGCGCACGACGCGCGTCTACGGAACTACAAAGTGAACATCCGAAGCCGCAGGTCCGAAATTGCAACAGCGTCCAGCCGCTGCCACCTCCCCTCCCCTCACCACCACCACCACCACCACACAAACACACGCGCATCCACACAAAGCTGAGTGAGTCCACACTTGTGTCCGATCTCCGCAACGTATCACAGTTCTTTATCAGTACTCATAATAAAACAGATTTTCCGCAATTTTGTGCGCACAAAATCCTGAATGCACAGCTGCAACGCCTCTGTGGCGTGAAAGCCAAGTTGTGACGTCATGAAAGTAGCACTTTTCAAATGAAGCCTGCGAAAGTGCTGCATATCCTCGGACAGGCTTAAGCGCTAGTCAAAAATGATAGAAAGATCGGATCGGAGCTGTATCCACCAAGATTGGGTAATTTCCACAAGACATCAAAGGGCTGATACGCGAAAATGATCAACGCATTTGATACACAACCATCCTCTAGTCGTTGATCTGTATAAAGATCACGATCAAGACACGCGGATTTAACACAAGTGTGGACTCAGCTTAAGACGGCAGACGCGAAAGACTGAAATGAGGTCCAGACATCGTGTCGGGCGCATTTGTCGTTCGAACAGCGTGAATGATTGACGATGGCAATTTTTGACCCATACCGGAAGCAATTCGCGCATACGTAAACAGATCGGGAGCGCGCCCTGATCGCGTGTTTACGTTTCACTCCGTTACTCCCAAAACGTGACTGGGAGAGTCTGGCCAGCACACGATTAGAATAGCTTTATATAAAAAAAAAGATATGTTTCTCGTCTTTCACGAAAAGAAGTTACGCTTTTACATTGGGCCGCAAGGAAATTAACGAAAATTTGTCATAATGAGATTATTTTTGCCCATTGGCGACACTAAGACATTTGTCGTCGCAAATGTTGACGGTCTAATGGGGAAACCTGCTCCGGTACAATGCCGAAAATAACATCCTATCTCGGCGCCGTCCTAGACGTTGTATATTATTTCTTAAAATTTTGCAAGCAAACCATTAATCTACTCGATTCTCAAGATAGATTCGAATACGAAGCTCGCTCACAACCCATGCACAAATGAACCTCGGGCACAAACATTTCAATATCCGATCAGTTGTCATTCCAACACGATCCAAATTTTAAGAAACGCGGTCCAAATTAACAGTTCATGTTCTGATTTAATTCGTGCAAAATTCATCCAATCCACCGAAAAATAACAAATCATGGACCATTTCATAGAAATAAGTTTAAAAAAATAATAATAGACCACAATGATGTGATCATCAATCAATCTTAATATGGAATCCCGTTGCAAAGCCAGCGTGAAAATCCCGGCAGCTCCGTGCCACGCCCTCTTGAAAGACGATGCGCCAAACACATATTTCACAAATGGCTGCGTCAAAAAAAAAGTCAATTGTCCGCGCATAATTTATAAAGCTTTCCATTTACTGGAACTTCCGGGAAGCGCTCTACCGTAACCCACATATACAAAAGCCCTACTCGTCCCAAGTATTTCATTATATGGGTTGGTATGACGGGGGCCGAACGCCTCATGACTGCTGCCAATATAATATGTCGGTTGAAAGACACGGTCACGTGGCATAATTAACGACGACTGACCGGAAGAACACGAACAGTGCGGTTTGGGAGAGGCGTCTTCTCTCAATCGGTAAGCTTTTTCTTTTTTTGCCTGCGCGGCTTACTGGATATTTTTAGAGAGAAAAATTACGAGAGAACAAGTCTAGTCGGGCCAGTTTTTTTTTCTTCTTCTCACGAACGCCAACGAGAGCGTGTTTTTGCTACCGTTTTCGATGAAAGTATGTTGATGCATCTCAATAGCCCAGTGGTGGACGAACCTTTTCAGTAGTTATCATTAAAGTAAAACTGGTGTGGCGTGGTAGGGAGTGGTGGGTAGGAACGGGTTCCTTTCCTGAGGAACTTTGAAACGCCTAGGTTCCTTTTCCTAGGGAGGAACGCTTGGAACGGTTTCGGTTCTTTTTTTTTCAGGAGCTGGGACGATCGTTCCTTTTACTGTGTACAGAGCTGGGACGATCGTTCCTTTTACTGTGTACAGAGCATTTTAAGAATTAATAGTTTAACATTAATATATAAAGATAACCTTCAAAACACATGGGATAAAAATTCCAATGATATGGTTGGAATAAATTGAATTTTAGATATTTTCATCAGTTCAGAAACGAATTTTTTCGTTTTTTATTTTTATTTTTTAATCGACGGAACGGAAAAGGAGCAAAAAAGTTCAAAGTACCTTTTAAAAAAGAACAAGGAATACAGTTAGGTTTCTTTCAATTTCTGTAGGAAGGAACTGGAACAAGTTGTTTTTTTCTTAGGAAGAACTGAAGCAGTAGCGGGCTCCTTTTTAAATAGAACGAACCCAAAACTGATCCCCAAAACGAAATCATGCATAAAAAAAACAAGACATAATTGACATATACGTCAACGTAATTTCCATAAGATCTATATAACTCGAAAGAATAGAATCTATTTTCAGAATTTTCATTACCATTCAATCCAATCAAACGTTTTACAGAACTCGTAGTTGTACCAGAAGTTTTTAAAAATGGACCCGGTATGGTTTTACTGCTTAGAAAATTGCAATTAAAGTTTGCGCACATTCTATTTTTATTAGTACGGCCGTCTAGTCCAGTCGGTAATGCTTCTGACTGTGATGCGGACAATCCCGAGTTCGATTCCCGACAGAGGCTCTCGTTTATTCGACGAGCCGCGGTACTGGTGTCACCCCTGAGCTTCCATTAAGGTAGTCCAGAGCTTAAGGGTGGATCCTGTATTTGGATATACCAGCTGCCATTCCCCTTCCCTTCCCAGTCCCTCACATATCGCCATAGCGACACGAGGGGTAGTAATCCTGTAGTGATTAGCACTACGGTGATTTAAAAAAAATTAAAAGCTGGAATTATTTCGCACCTATTAGCATTAATGGTGCAAGCTGACCCAAAGGTGAGTTGGTTAGGTGACGAACTGTAAATATGTCACGGATTCGGCCCAGAATCAGATTATATTCTGATATGAGGTCTGGGTTCGAATTCATTTTGACACTTAAAGTTTGTACTGAATGTGCCGCGATTTCAAAAATAAAAATACCTATATTCGACAAAACGAAGAAGCAGACATAAAACGTGCAAACGCCTCAACACCCGATACCTTAGTACATGTATTTAGCATAACGATGGGCGGTCCACTCTTTACTCACCGCCACACTATTAGGCATCCGAGATGCAACACACCTTCTTTACAGATACAGTAAAAAACATAATGCAATTGTAATGGACGGCATGGCAATAGCAACAACTTGCGACGCCCTGTAACAGTCCAAAGACACTAGGCCATACGATCATTAGCCCACAATGGTCACGATCCATCATAAAAAGATAGCCAAATGAATATTGATCCTATTTAATATGAGTTAGCGCAAATGCTACGAAAAAAATACACAAATATCCATCACACAATGCACGTGTACGGCGGTATTAAGTTTGAGCCATTTACTAAGAAAAAAACAGGATTTCTCAGGCGAAATTTTGACGTAAAGAAAGAAAGCGACTAATGAGTGACCGCAGCCTATCGAGTACACAAAGGAGAGTCTGCGTATTCTTTTTCGGAGAAGAGTGAAACGAGTCATAAAAAAAGCAATTGCATAAAAAATGAGAACACCTTGGAGCGGAACAACAAGCAACGGTGAATTCATAAAGCAGTGACGTAATAAATATTACGACTATATGCCAGCCTGTACGTCACGTGGCACTTTCGTCGGGTATATAAACTGACCACAGCCTCCACAGTGATCACACAACTACAAACATATGCAGAGGGTACAGTAGCACAAGAACTGTACAAGGAATATTCAAAAATGATGGTTCGCAGATGCTTGCTGGTAAATAAGACAACCGATGACTTGAATTTGCAAGATACTTGAGATACTATTTGATCTATGAATTCTGTGATATAGACGGAATACTGAATATAACTAATCGATATTTTCATTCTTTTGCTAGATGCTGGCATGTGGCGTATTATTTGTTAACGCCACTGGTTACGGCTCAATGGGTGGAGGAGGCGGCTATGGCGGAATGGGCGGCGGAGGCGGATACGGAGGTAGCTCTGGCGGAGGCGGATACGGAGGTAGCTCTGGCGGAGGCGGATACGGAGGTAGCTCTGGCGGAGGCGGCTACGGAGGCAGCTCTGGCGGAGGCAGCTCTGGCGGAGGCGGCTACGGAGGCAGCTCTGGTGGAGGTGGATACGGAGGTAGCTCTGGAGGAGGTGGATATGGAGGAAGCTCAGGC
>JAUJYS010000469.1:0-23080 GCA_033995665.1 Melogona broelemanni
TGTTGGTCAGGTCAACGATTACGTCAAGAGTACTCAAGCTCGTAGCCACCAGAAAGGTCATCCAGGTCCTTTCCGGTCAGCCTCAGTTCGGTGAACTTGATCTTCCAGTTGTTTCCGGAACTGGGGTCACGCACCAGGCCGAACCTCTGCTCGAAGGTGCCGATGGGCTGATCGAAACGGTGCAGAACCCCGGCCACCATCACCACCACCAAGCCATGTGGGTCCAGATAGCTCTGGATGCCCATCTGGGGCACGTCGAACGGGTTGAAGTACAACTGGTGTTGGCCGACCAGCGACAGTAGTTTCTGCGAGACGGCCCCCGCCCCCTCCACCAGATGCTCGCACTGGGGCAGGTGGATTTTGACCTGGCAGTCGTGCCAGAAGTGGTGCGGTCCGAAGTTGTCCTCCTGGTTGGGCTGCGCCAAGTGTCCATTGTTGAGAAGTGGATACCACCAGGTGACGAACTGCAGCGCCATCTGGTTGACTTCCTCGTTAGTGTTGTTGCTGACGCTGGGTAAGGGAGGATGGTAAGGAGGAGGAGGAGCAACAGCACCACTACCCCAAACCTGCGGACCGCCGTAGTCGACGTGCGGGTTCATAAAGTTCGCTGACGGTACCGCCTGGCCGTTGTCGCCGTCCTGCATCGGGTCATCTTCCTCCTGTAGATGTTATGATAGTGTTAAGGGTTTAGTCATTCGAAATTACAATTACAATATATACCCACAAGCAGCCCCTTTTTAGGGGGCCAATGGCCGGGGTCGAAGACCAGTTCTGGACAAAGATGAAGTTGCCCTATTTTAACAGGCTCTGTATTTGAGACTCTGTTAGATTGTTCCACTGCCGAAACACTCTGGGGAAATAGGAATATTTGTAGGGATCAAACTTACACAGTGGCACATTTACCATTCTGGTGTAACCCGTTCTTCTAACCCTTGTTACTGCCGGACTCAAAATTTTCCCAACATTGACATCACAATCTCCCTTCAGGATGCGAAACAACAGTCTAATATCAATATCTTTTCTACGGTCTTGTAACGATTCCCACCCTAATTTTGATAGCATGTCTGTTCGACCAAATCTACTGCTAACGAATCTAGCAGTCCTTTGAACCATTTCAATTTCCCCTAAGAGTCTCACCTGATGAGGATTAGGGTGCAATGACATGAGTGCCACGATTGCAAATAACTTTTCAACTCGTGGCAACATAACTTTTCAACTCATTCGTTTCAAGAATGTTGTGTCGTAATAATGGTGAGTCCAGGAACATCGGATAAATGCTTTGGTATTTTATTCACTAGTATAAACTTTGGTTACAATTCTATCCCTAACCTTCCCCACGTCCCAGTCACGATACAGCAAAGAATCATTAATCATCATGCAAAAAACGACCTAATCAATCAATTTCACCTACAGTTTCAGATATAATTATGACAATTTTCACAATTGCTCATACTCCTTCCAATCTGAATACAGCCTGTTTCCCCCCTCAAGAAATCATTTGAACAAACTTACCATCTCAGTTATGCGCAATTGCTCTCCCCTCGCATTCTTTGACTCCCAGTAGCTGAGAGCGGCAGTGACCGTCGTCATCTTGTCCGAGTGGGGAGATACGGGGCATCCCATTTCTCTGAGGTAGTGGAAGATATGTTCCTTCTTCACTTTCCGTCGACCCAAGATGCCGACGGCATCATCGGTATACATCAAAATGGAATTGATGGCATCTGCGAATAATACCCTGTAATTAGCTAATGACCATAATGCGAATGACCATAAAGGGTGTACAAAAAAATGCTTAAATGCTCACAGCACTCTCATACAGAGAGGGCCTGTGCAAGGTTTACCATCAGCAGTCTCGATAACAACCAACCGATTGGTTACAGTCTGGGCCAATTGTTTCAGGTCGATATCGGGCATTTTCGAAACGATCGCCCGGATCCCGACCTTTTCCTTTTCGTTCAACATGTTGGCAACCCTCTTGTGACTCTTTGATATCGCAATATGAAGTACCTGGAAATGAAAAACAAAGAATAACACGTTTGCTTGGTCAGGACTATAGAGGCTTTCGGTTTTCCATGGAAATACAATTCTGGCTCATAGGACAAAAGCAATGTGCACGCTAGGCCTCGTGCTTTGGACCCATTGACAAGGACGGGTAGCGTAGCTTTCTCGTATCTCAGGATAAGCCAAACGCTATGTTCAAGAATAACATTCAGATAAAGACAAGAAACAATTTTTCAACCTACGTTTGATAGGCGAAAATATAACTATAGGTTCAATTTGTCAGTGACAAGCAAAAACGATGAGAAACGGTCAAATTTTCATAGACGGACACGGACATTTTGAAATTTGGATTTACTTCCGGTCTTCCGCTGTAACATCCTGTTGGCATGACAACGATATGTGTAGAGTAAAATGCGAGAGGCATTCACGTTCGTCAACGAGCGTCTTCAAATGGGGTTCAAGCGTATGACACCTACTGGGGCGTCCGTTGAAGGTCATATAGCACACGAAGTTGACAGCTCCGAAATCGTTTCTTTTCATCTTCAAGCGCCAAAATGTCGGAGCCCATGAAGTCGTTTTGGAGCAAATTTTCAATTTGACAGTTTTTGTTAGAATAGTGGATTCTAATGCTTAGAAATGCTTCATGAACTACTTTTAGCCTTGTCGGGATACCCAGGAAGTATTTTTACCCTGTCCGAGAGCAATAACATCAAGGTAATTGAGCATTAAAGTCACCTGTCCATGCCTAGCGTAAGCAAATGAAAATGTCCATGGGGGAGGGACTATGCCTACAAATACAGTAATGCAAGTACTTTTGGTAGATAATTGACAGCCTGCCGTTCTGCCATCCAAGCGAGAGAGAAATACTCAACCAAATATGCCGATTGGGGACCAGCTACTACCAACTAATTCGCTTCATCAAAAAGAACAATTCGTTCATGTCATGTTTCAAGATCAGCCAGAAAGGTACGAAGCGAGAGACCTCAAATATTCGATTGACAAAAGCGTATTTGGGTTTGACCATTATAAATTAATTTTGTTCTCGCACATACCTTACAAGATTATGTCGATGATGCGGTCTTGAGTGGACTCTACGTGCAAGCCCTGTGTTCCGGGCTCACCGCCGCCCTGACTCCATACAGAGAAGATTTGTTGAACCTGGAGCAAGACGTACTGAATGACTCTTACCTTGGACTCTCACACGTACACTGCAGCCTGGACAAGGTGGGCGATCAGACAATCATTGGTATTCTTTCAGGGAATGAGTCTCATTACGGTAGACATTCTTTAAAAGTGTGCTTGGATAGTTACTCAAACATATTGGCATTTTCTCTAAGTCGGTACGTAAAGGTTGAAAATGCCACTTCATTATTTGTTCGGTATTAATCTTTGAATAAAATATTGTACCAGGTATTTCAATAATTCCTTGTTTCACATATGTTTTAAAATTGAGCAATCAAGTTTAACATTGTGGTATTTTTGGTGCATTTAAATTATCTGTTGACATTTCATTGCGTAAGTTATTGAGTGTATTTTGCTGTTTAATTTTGAATGTGGTTTCGAGATAATTGTTTATTGTGTTTGTTTTTAGTATAAAATGCTTCTTCCACAACTCGTCGGTCTAGTTATGGAAGTACAAAATAAAAAGGTTGGTACAAAAGTCATGATTGTTACATGTTGTGAGATTCACCGGCGAATTCGTATTCTGAAGTACATGTAAGTGAAGCATCTCTTTATTCACCCGCATTTTTAGATTCACGGATGCCAAATTTTGGAAACTGTACATCGTTACTCGGCATCAGGAATTCCAATTGTACAATCGGCCATGAAAAAGTAAATTTGTTTACAATATTTCGTAGTGACATTATCTGTAGTTGCATGATTCAACGTGTGTGCAATATTTTCGGTTATGTATCCTGATGACATATCCATGTCCCTTTCTGTGACTGTGTTTAAGTTTGACGCTAACATAAAATGATTTCAGAATCCACAAAGCTTGCCACGGAGTTTTGTTCAAGCAACTGACATCCTGGCTCCTGCATGGAATCTTGTTGGATCCCCACGATGAGTTTTTCATTAAAAAATCAATGTCTTCCGCGGCGATTCAAGAGTCTTCCTACCTCGAAAGAGATTCGGTGAGCATTTATCTGCGCCATCATCTAATGCTCGCTTATATTTTAATATGTTCAGAAATTAATTTGGTTAAATTTGAAAAACAATTTGAACGATGGTTGAACTTTATAACTTAATTATGACGTATATTTTTTTTTTTTTTTTTTTAAAATCACCGTAGCGCCTAGTGCACTACAGGATTACTGCACCCTCGTGTCTCTTTGGAGAGTATATGTTGCATATGTTGCATATGTTGCAATTATTTTCAAGTTATAAAATATGGCATTGAAATTGTTATTTATTTTGTTGTGTTTATAGAATATGGATAGGACGGATGAGGAAGGCGACGAAAACAATGACTCCAAGTTGGCGACCTTTACTTTGAGGGTGGACACCATTCCGTCGTACATTCCCATGCGGCTGGCGGAAACAATCTTGTTCATTGGCGAATCGATCGAGACGTTCGAGAGGAAAAGTTCGGTCACCAGTTTGGCTGTGGCTTCGGACAAAAGTGATTTTATATATATATTTTTTTTCCAGTCTTAACATTTTGAATTTGTGGTCGCTGAGCTCATACATTAAATTTCTATCGGTCTTGCCTAATTGCCTCAACGTTTTTGTAGTGTCAACCATATTACACGGCAAGGAGGACAAATTCGCTCAAGATTTATACCAGCTTCACGAGAAGGATGAATTGAAGCTGTCGGCTTTTGAATCTGTCGTTGACAGCATCCGAGTTTGTGTTTCTGAGGTAATTTTATTTTTAATATGCAACTGTATTGCTTTTGTTCAGCTCGTTTTTAATTCAACAAAGCCTATAGTTTTATCAACAGCATATAATTATTCCAAATATTTATTCAAACCTCAACCACTGTACAACCCATAATTTAAAAATGACAATAAATAAAACTTTCTTTAATAGACCGATGGTCATTGTTTTTCGAAGATCTTTGGTATTTGGGGGCGTTGGGAAATAAACGGAAATCTGATAAAATAATGGATTAGTTTACAACTCGGCGCAGATAATCAACCAAACTATTTACTATTGCGCTGTTCATTCACCCTTCGTTTTTGCCTATTTATGCAGCACCTTTGGCAGCTGGTAGTTGAGAAGTCAGATCTGCTCGGCCACTTCAAAGCCATGAAGGACATGTTTTTGATGGGTCGTGGCGAGTTATTTTTGGCCTTCATCGATCAGGCCAACCATCTCTTGTCCTCAACACCTGCGTTAAATACTGAACACGGTTTGTGTTTAACAATACTAATTGTATCTGTTGTATTGGCAGTCGCCGCTCTTGTTCGTGTTAATCACTGTTTCACTCGTTGGCATTTTGGCAGATACAAACTGCGCTTTTCAAGTTGCTGCTCGCAGTATTCTCATGGAAGAAAAGAAGAGCTATTTGCAAAGATTTTCGCTGAAGGTATCGACCGACCAACACCAGAAAGGAAATCGTAAGTAATAGAATCCAATCTGTTACTGTTAAAATGTCATGTTCGTTTTTACTTTGGCTTGAATAAAAATATAACAATAGCAAGTCACTCGATCAAGATTTTTAATTTGTCTTACAATTGCCCTTGTTTACTGTCTATAAATTATTTATAAAATATTTGTTTTTCATACTAATGCATGAAATATTACGTTCATTCTGTAACTAGTGTAAACACTTGCAATTACTGATGTTATTTTCAGAGAGCTCGATCAATTCGGAAAGGTGCCATACTGGGTGGGACTGTCTAAAAATCAACTACACGGCGCATTGGCCGCTCCACATTCTGTTCACACCTACAGTACTCGATAAGTATGTATCGTGGCGTATTTCTTGACGCCAGTCATTTTCTTTCATATTCCAATTATTTTTATTTCTCCAATGGGATGATTAAGAATTTCAATATTGTTTCAATTTTGATTTTTCTGCAATGTCATTATAACGCTTAAAATGCATTTTAGCGGTACCTGCTCTTTACAACTTTCTCACGTTTCTCTTGTTCAGATACAACGCCATATTTCAGTTTATCATGACCGTTCGGAGAGTTCAACTGGAACTGGAAAGGTGTTGGGCTCTGCTGATCAAGGATAAAGATCACCGACGGAATCTCAGTCAACCCAACAAGTGGCAGCTGCGGACCTGCATGGCCTTTATCGTTAATAATTTGCAGTACTATTTACAGGCAAGTTATATCGTACTCGATCGATCTACCGTCATTTCGGCCAGTAGGGGCGCACCCTCCAAACAGATAAGGTTTTGCGCCTTTTCCACCCATCTCGAATTCATGAAACCAGACTGGGCGCACTAGCGCATACAGCGCGCGCCAATCCGCCCGCCCCTCCGTGCCCGCCCCCCGCGCTATCCCATTTCTTGCCACAGCGACACGAGGGGTACAATAACCTCATGTAGTACTATTCACTACAGTGATCCGGAATAAAAAAAAAATTCCTTTCCCAGTGAATAAATGATGAATCTGGTAAATTTTCACTACAATTGTTGTCCTTTTCAACGTTTTAGGTCGATGTCTTGGAATGTCAGTGGCACACTTTGGTCGATAAAATCAACGCCACCCGTGATTTTGAGCAGATACAGATGGCCCATCACAACTACTTGACCAACATCTTGGCTCAGACTTTCATTCTCACGAAAAAGGTAACTATGTTTAAATCGGCACTTGACCGCGTTTAAGATATCTTTTTTTAAGAGTCCTTTACGTTTGTTATTCTCTGTAATTTCTGGGATTAAGTCGGTTTTTTAAAATGTTGAGCCAGTCGAGAGTCCTGTAGAGATTTTTTCAAACAGTACACACTATATATTAATTCCGCGTTTCCCAAACTTTGCTCCGTGGAACCCTTTAGGGCCCGCGGCCATTTCCCAGGAGCTCCGCGGCCACTCCTGGAAAATAAAATAAAATTTAAAATAAAATAAAAATACAATTAGTGGCCTATAAGGGGCTCCGCCATTGAAATTGGTTCTAAAATGGCTCCGCGAGTGAAAAGGTTTGGGAAACACTACTAATTTATTGTGCCAATGTAAAAGTATCGCCATATCGACGTGAGGGAACAATATATTCGCGTTAGGTGTACTTCCTTTATTTTTTTGTATTGATCATATTTGTACTGTCTATATGCCTTTCGTTGAAATAAAATAAAAAGTAATTAACAATTATTATTTTGAAATCT
The DNA here is from genome assembly GCA_033995665.1 of Melogona broelemanni. NCBI lineage: Eukaryota > Metazoa > Arthropoda > Diplopoda > Chordeumatida > Chordeumatidae > Melogona > Melogona broelemanni. The sequence goes on from JAUJYS010000469.1 coordinate 7,283, forward strand.
CGCGTAGGTATCTAAATATTTAATCGAATTCCTGGACGTGTGCCTCTGCTTCTGCACCGCACTCAAAAGCGGCGCCCCATTGACGACCCAGCACCTGCAATTCCACACGGAGCAGTTCCACCTTCACGCCACGCTGCTCTTCGAAATCCTGTTGGCCATCCGCAGTCACCAGGCCAGCCCACATCTCGCTCAGCTGCTCAAGAGGATCGACCTTAACGACGCCCGGATCGATTTTACCACTTACTTCTTGAAGATGTAGTGACGTTCGTTACCCATACTCTAGTATACTCTTTTCCCTCGTTTCTAAAGCTGTGCTTCGCGGCCATTTCCTATGGGCTCTATGGCCACTCCTGGAAAATAAAATAAATTATAAAACTTGTATGACATGGGGCTCCGCCATTAACATTGGTGGCCTGATTGGTTCCGCCATTGAATTTGCTTTTAAAACGGGCTCCGCAAGTCAAAAAGTTTATATATTAAAAAAATCAGTGAATTTTTTCCCCACCATTCACGATAGGCAAAACTGTTAATTTTCTTGAAATCGTTTTAATGGATGTACAGTTAACAAACGCTCGAAAAATTCGTCGTATTTATTTTCTCCATATATACTCCATGCAACAGACTCGATTGAATATACGTGTACAATTTATATTTGAAAAGTAAGATTTCCCAAACTCCAATAATCTAAATACTTCCCAATGAACACCTATTTACCCACCAATGTCTAAGCAATTTTTTTAATGACTACACGCTAAGAGGATCGTTGTCCACTAGAATATCTGCCAAATCTTTTTCTACACGTTTTATGAATAACTTTCTCCTTCTTGCAATAGCGTGTGGTCTAAACCCATTGCTTGTTTTTCCTTTTAATTGCCCTAGTACTTCCAACCTGTTATGTGCCAACTCAAATGACTAAAACAGTATTGTATTTCAATTTAATAAGTGCATGGTTGTGAATAATTATTGATCAAAAACTTGATCCTTTCACAAAATTCTACCAGATATAAATAACTATTTTCTAGGTGTTTGTTTTTTTTCTTCTGTGTTGCTTGTCATAAGACAGTAATGTCGAATTTGCGTGTAGCTATTATGTAGCGTGGGGTTTAATAACAGTTACTTTTTGTTTACTCAAAATGTTTTGCACATTTTTTGCCGCTTTTAATACTGCGGCCTCTTCCTTTTAAAATTGCGTGTATCTTCCAATGTTTATCGATATGTGGAAACCAGTTGCAATGATAAATAGTTATGTACATAAATAATTTTAGCAATCACGTTGTCTTCAAATGGAAATAAATCTCAAAACACCACCCAAATACTCCCACGTATTTTTCCTACGTGGTTGGGATTTGACATGTTTAAATCATAGGCACCGTTTCGCAGTTGATTAAATAGCCGTAAGGTGTCCATCTGCAGGCTTTTGAATTCGCCGAATATTAAGTTTATCTAATTTACAAATATTGACTATCGCGCTAGGATAAAAATACATGAGTTCCTCCGCAACCTTACGATTTTTGACATAGTGATGAATTTAACAGGGCAACATACCATTTTAACGATTGCCAAGCGTTATTACATTTTTTTGGAAAACAAATTTGAAAATATAAAAATTTATAACAATTTATAAAAAATTCTGAAATGTAAAAAAACTATAAATCTTGGCACTTATCTGTAAAAATCTTGAAACAATTAAAGCAAATAAATGCATATTATTTCAATTGGATAAAAGTATTTGAAACAAAAGAAATTGGTATTCTGGATTCAACCATAATCCAGTACCAGTTTGTTTAACCCGGGTTTATTAAATTAAAATTTAATTCGTAATTTAAATTCAATTACCGGTACTTGTTCCAACTGATAAAAGTCATATTTTATTAGAATCTAGCGAAAACTACGAATTTGCCATGTGAGGGGATATTAAACTTACCATACATAAAATGACCCTCGATTTATTGAAAATTTCACTGGTACTTTTATTGATGTTAACTACAAGATGCGCTTCCATATTTAATATTGACTATCGCGCTAGGATAAAAAATACATGAGTTCCTCCGCAACCTTACGATTTTTGACATAGTGATGAATTTAACAAGGCAACATACCATTTTAACGATTGCCAAGCGTTATTACATTTTTTTGGAAAACAAATTTGAAAATGTAAAAATTTACAACAATTTATAAAAAATTCTGAAATGTAAAACAAACTATAAATCTTGGCACTTATCTCTAAAAATCTTGAAACAATTAAAGCAAATAAATGCATATTACATGAATTGGATAGAAGTACCGGTATTTGAAACAAAAGAAATTGGCATTCTGGATTCAACTATAATCCAGAACCAGTTTGTTTAACCCGGGTTTATTAAATTAAATTTAATTCGTAATTTAAATTCAATTACCGGTACTTGTTCCAACTGATACGTCATATTTTATTAGAATCCAATTTACCATACTTATGTATGGTAAATTTAATATCCCCTCACATGGCAAATTCGTAGTTTTCGCTAGATTCTAATAAAATATGACTTTCGATAAAAATGACCCTCGATTTATTGAAAATTTCACTGGTACTTTTATTGATGCCAACTACAAGATGCGTTTCCATATTCGTTCCTTACTGTACGTTATTGAGTTTCATCTTCCCTTGTTAATTTACAACCAATGTACAACGTGCCAATAAAATATTTCAAACAACTCAATCATCATGGTCGGTATCTACAGATTAAAATATAATGAACAAGCATTTTAAAGAACCGATTTCTATTTCGGCGGATGGTTAAATCCTTTAAATAATCTTTCAAACATAGGCAAATCTGGAACCGAGTAATCAATAGCGGGATTTGAATTACGATCTGAAGAGACGTTGCCTTTTGCCCAAGAACTTTCAAAATTTTTCAAGTCCTCTGCAAAATAAATAAAACACTTGTCAGTAAATGTACATATGAATGTGATAGGAAAAAAGATAGAAGGGCGGATCAAGAAAATAATAAAAAAGGTAGCCAGCGTACTTTCATCGATATTGACTAATGTTTCATTCCGTTCTTCAGTTCCATGTTCGTCCTTCCTAGTGGTCACACTATGCTCCTGATTGCCCAGCCTTCTTTTGATAGTGGTGAACTCGTTGCCGAGATGGTCTCGCCTTGTGACTTTTTCCTCGATTTTCTACGTCAGAATCGACACGAATGTGCAAATAAATATGCCACATTAATGCATTGACAGTTACTTACTGCCAGAATCATATATTTTTCAATTAACTGACGAAATTCTTTAAAAAAAAAACAATTAAATTATTCAAAACGATTGATTTTTATTATTGCCTAAAAATAGATTTACAAAATAAAAAAAATAAAAAATTGCAACAATGTTTTTTAACTTCCGTTAATCATTTACTTTGTAAAACATGCAGCTCTTTAAAAAATAATTTCAGGTGTATTTAAATAAACATAAACAATCAAAAATCAGAGCTTCGACGAATTTGAACACCTACCCCATCGGATCCGCTAAATGTAATGGAAGAGCTGGATGAGTAGATCGAAGAGCTGGACGGAGGTCTCATGAACTGTTGCGGCTTCTTCAGAATGGCATCGAGTCCGCCAGTCGAAACAGCATTATCCAAGTCTTGATGACAATGGGAAATAGAAACAAGATCACTTTTATTATTCACACTGTTTTAATTAAAATTGGATCGATTCCTCCGGAAATGTAATGCACTGAGCAATTAAATTCTGTATATTTTCCTGAATTTGAATGTAATAAAACTGAAAATTTCAAAACAAAATTGTGAAGCGATTCAGTAATATTGAATTAAAGAGTCCAATAATATGAAGACAAATATGAGCATAGTTTCAATCAAATCAATGCAAAAAACAGTCAATTTAATTGACCTTCGTCTTTAAGGGGTCCAATTTCCGGTGCTTCATATGGCGTCAACTCGAAGAATTTCCGAAACTGAAAGAGGTAAAATAAACATGATTAGTGTGACCGTTTAAAGGTTTTTTTGTAGTGTTTTCGGTAATAGAGCTAACAATTTGTCACCAAATTTACCCATGGCAAAGCAGGTCTCGAATTATCTTCAGACTCTGTTTTGTGGCTTGGTGATTTAAGCATGTTGTCTCTCAACGATTTGTTTCCTTCTTCTTCCTGTTGCAGTGAATCTGAAATCGTCACAGGAGAAACTATTGAATGGCAACATTGAAAATGCAGATTTTCATTTTCCGCAAAATTACTCGTGTGACAACAGTATGAAAAAGAAAAGCACATCATAAGTTAGGGTGTTAAAAATTATATATTTCGTACGCGCTGATTTTAGTTTTATCTAATGACCTACAAACTTGATATTGCAAATCAATGAATCTAATATGGACTAGTCCTACCCTGTATTCATTGGTATTAGTTTGTACAACACCAATTATTAACGCAGCAAACTCAATTTCAATTTACCAATTGTCATTGTCGGTATGTCAAATACCATGGCTCCGATACTGCTAAACACATTGTTGAAATGCTGCTCAAAATGCTGAAACAGGTCGTCTGGTTCCTGGAACGGACCATCCGTGTAGGGTGGCTGTGAGCCCCATTCTTCAGGTTCACGATCGCCTAAAGGACTGAAAGAACAATTTGTCGATCAGACATCTTGTGAGACATTGTCGTTAATGCACTGTTTCCGAAGAGCGCCGCACGGTGTATTCGTTCAGTAATATGGAGCATGGACCAGCTGTTAAGATGATGTGAACTAAATGTAGATACATGAAATCACCGCCTTTTTATTAGGCGTTATGTAATGCGACATGTCATTTTGGCAGCAAGTCAATTTCAACATAATACTAGTTCGAAGTTTGAACTTTCGACCGCCCATCCGACCCTCGTTCTAAAACGGGATGACAATGACACTGTTACCTGCTGTATCGGTGGGAAAATCCGAAAAATCTCTTGAAAATGTCGTCCATGTGTTCCTATCTTGAAAAAATTCGAGACGAACGATCATAAATTAAACGAAATGGTCACTTTCAACAGCGCACAGCTGAAAAATTACAGCGTAAGTTTCACAAACTGGTAAATGGAATCCTGATCTCTATCAGAGGAGTCCACGTAAACAATCAACTTAAAACAAACGAATGCCTGCAAATGCCAAAGCATCCAGATAATCTCAATACTAAACGCAACCCAATATCATTTTCAAGCATTCAGTAGTCAACGAAGAATGACGCAATAATTTTACCGAACAGCACAAAGATTACAAACGCGCAAATAAGAATCGCTTCCTTGTGGCTTTATATTAGCCTTTCTTCTCCAAGTGGAATTTTGAAAGCCCAATTTGCGCCGTGGAACAGGACAGATAGCGAGCGCCCTCTATTATATCAAATGTTTCCGGCTGAAATGTAAAATTGACGTGGGGTGCGTTAAAATCCTTCGAAAAAAGTATGCTTAAAACTCGGCGCACCCGTACTTTGCTATACATGTTTTAATAGAAAGAAAGAAACTATTGTTTAAAGCGCCAAGCACCATGGCGCTCGCGGGCCGCTCAGATGCTCACCTTGTTTTGTGTCAGTCGGTGGATGCCGAAGCTTGGCAGGTGCAAAAATACCTGTGCTTGTTTGTTATCGCGAGAAAATACTTCAAAGCACGCGCTTGGGGATTTAACCGGTGTGTGCGTGCGGATGACATAACCTACGCGGTTGCAATGTGTCTTTCTTCGTTCAGTAATATGTGAGGACCCGCCGCGCGGGCAAATGCAACAGGGAGTCGCGTGTGTTGACTTTTTGGGAGATTAGCAGGTCCCACATGCTCAGTTACTTCCGGCGTCCGGGGCTCAAATGCGTGAACTGCGCCGGCGGCGTCTCCCCTGGTCGACCCGCTACCAGTGAATGCCCTCTCGCAGATAAACAACCAACAACCGAAATGGTCGTCTTCCAGAACACCGCCTTTGAGGATTTCTACGATGTCCACGAAGAAATCGGAAGGTACGTCGAGAAACTCTTGTCTGTCAAAGGTCATGTGTTCGGCGAGCAAGACGTTCATGCGTCGCTCTTTGGTAAATCTACCGACAACACAACTAGAGTATCATCATACATGATGTATGAGGATGCATCAGATTATATTGGCATTTCTTGATTTTTTAATCAACCTTCGAATTCACCAAAACGGGCCATGACCGAGGTGACCTCTGCCCCAATGGAAAAATTTATGTCAGAATTTCAAAACGTTTAGCGGCGTCAATGAAGGTCCGCCTTAACTTGGAGGGGTTGTACTTTAGTAATTTATACTGGTGGTCTGCTTAAAATTCACTCTGTTTCGATGTTAAAACAAAGTTCATTTACGATCTTTGTTTTCTGCCTGTTTTTGGCGCCGGCGGGAAATCTCGTCTCTAGCCCATAACTCGATCGCGCGTGAACTAATCACGTGATGACATTTGTATTTCTGGAATTATAAGTCTGATCACGTATGACATTTATAAGTCTGGAATTTGAAAGAAATATGTCAAAGACGTACGGCACAACTTGGTTATTAAAAAAATATAAGGCAGTCACTGAACCATTTCTTGCTCGATATCGAAGACGTAGCAGCAAACCAGAAATTATAATGCTTTTTTATTTTATTTGCACTGCCCACTGACATAGTGCTGAACAGTATTTTTCTATTGACTTATGCAAGGCTCGTGAATTTACTACTTTCAAATAGCTTTGTCAGCAGTTTGGGATGCGGGATGCCCTATAGTTGGCCTGTTCGAATTGCAATTTTTATTTTCTCAGAAAATTTAGTCGATGACATAGAACGCGAAATATTTTTGTTAAAAAGAAGTCATTATGCATATTGTATATTTTATTTGCAACCGAATTACGAAATTGTTTTGGTCCGGAAAGCTGCTATATGCGGCGTGTTGTGCACTTGTTGACATCCGCATTTATTCGATCCATAGTTTCACTGATCTACTGTATTTAGATCGCGATTTGAGATTATCGTAGCTACTTCCGTCATCGACATTTCCGCTGATGCCATCGACCGCTGTTTCCAGTACACAAGTGTCGGAGCATGGCTTATTTTATGAACCCTCGGAAAATAATTAAATGATGAACCTTTGACCATGCCTCATACTCTCCTACAATTTGTGATGATACGACGAATATATTTTAGAATGATACATTTATCATCATTTTTATTGAATTTATAAATCCAAAACGATTTGAATGGATATTTTGACGTATCCAAGCAGAGTTACAATGTCCAAATTTGAATTATAAATCCAAGATTAATATTTTGAGGCGTGGTTGTCAAACCAAGCACAAGATAAAAGCTGGAAAAACCTTATAAAAACGTATAAATAGCTTTGTAGAAAAAATTGTTCATCGTTTAGGAGAATGTTGCTTTTGTTACCGATTGTCTCGATTGGTATTCTGTTATTTAAATTGTGCAGAGTATGAAGTTTAATTGAATCGGCACCTATTCATGTACAGTGCAAGGAATAGGCATTATTTCCCCAAATCGTTTTCTTTTCCATTGGCATTACGTATTAAATACGATTAGATACCATTTTCCGATATTCAATCATATTACGTATTCAGTATTTCCGCGTTTGGTTTATACTCTACCAGTCGTCGTTCCACATGCCCCGAACACATGTGCACGACTTAAACGTACGAGCTTCGCAACAAACTGGTCACAATATTTCCATTTAACCTTCTGGTCGGTCTTGTCAGGGATGACAGGTTTTCGCCTAAAGCAGCGTGTTCGCTACAGTGCCATACCGTTTTGGAAAAAGAAAAAAAAAATTGTTTGCACACACTGATTTGCCTTTGTCGTGTATGAGGCCCATTCACTGAACATGTACAAATCCAAGTTCAATGAACCTTCCGATTTCTGACGCTCACTAAATACTCTCACTTCCGCGTATAGATCAGACTTTTTATCGAAGGCCAATATGCCGACTCCATGTCATGTTATGGGGGTGGTGTGATGAGAGTGTAGTAGCTTTGATTCGGTCTTGTTTGTTTTCCGTCACCCTGTAATAATGCCAGAGCTGATTCTTGGGTGGACGATCTGATGGGGTGGCCGCGTTTCTTAATAGAAATTGCCACACGTCCAAGAGACCAACAACGATGCGGAGTTTTTGGCATTTGAATCTTTGCGCCACCCGTGTATAGCGCCTCCCCTTTTCTTTTAGTTGTATACCGTGTCCCAGTTGGCCGTGGGCCAGGTTCATTCATTCGAGTTGGCTGGTTTTTTTTTCGTCTTTGCCCGGTGGTTTAATGTCGCCATAAATCACGGGAGCCTGCGCGCTTCCCTCTCGCAGTTCAACATTAAGTGTGTGTGGTGGGTTTCCAGGCTTTGGCCTACTATGCAATAGTAGCGTTTCACGTTTAAAAAAAATCTTCGTTGACCGTTAGCGTTGAGACTATCTTTACCTGTATGATGGGGAGAGTACTGTTATCTCTGGTTGGTAAAAAAAAAACGTGAACTGGGGTGTGCCAGAACCCTCCCTCTGCAAAAAACCACGTTCAACTTAACCCAATTCATCGTCGGCAATTTCAGGGAAATTTGAGCAAGTGGATATTATTGTCGTAATTGCGTTGCTACATTTTTTTTTTTCGTCGCAGAGATCGTTGGATAAGATCTTAGGGCTATCTAAATTGGGCGTGTGGGTATTTACAGTGTCCCATAAAATTTCGTGATTTTTGTTGCTGGAAGTGCGTTCGAAAAAGGATTCATAAATATAGACATGTACAATGTGTTTTATGGGGTAAAATTAGTCGCCGAGATTAGTCGTATCGCTGTAGTTTTTTTATTGGCGTGTTTGCTAGCCAGGATTCAGAGTTTGTTGTTGTCACTGCCATGCGTAATGCAAATCGAATACGAACCGTAGTGCCACTAGCCGCGTGGAGAGTAGGTGAACTAAACCTAACCTCTGAATCCTGATAGCAGTGTTTAATTGAAATCAATCAATTTTAATACTAATTTTATATTATTAAATACGGCTAAAATAATTCGAACTGGCGATTGCCACACTCCTACCCGAATACTGTACATGGCAAATTTTAGTTTGTGAGATCCATCCGCATTTCTTACCAAGTAAAAAAAACTGTAAAGTCTCCGAATGGAAATAAACCGTAAGCACATGTCTTTTCACAGAAACTGCCGTATTTTATTGAAATACGTGCGATGCATTTGCGGCATATTTATTTTCTGTTATTTACGGATTGTGTATCACCACCCCCACCACACACTTTCTGGTCTGTTGGCATTCGACGAATATCGCGTGGAAAAGAAAAAGATCGGCGTGTTAATGTGATGGGTGGCTTTTATGCGGCGAATAATAGGGCCTTGTCACGACTCCTCCGAGCGTGTAAATTCAATCGCGATTTCGACCAATATTGCGCTCGTTATTGTGTCGTCGCCTATTTAAAATCGTTGATGCGAATGTCAGGAATAGGAAATTGGGGGTGGTGAGGGGGAGGAGGCTACCAACCACCACGTTCTCGCACGCAACGTTGGAGCTCGTGTTTATTCTTGGCTCGTGCGTGTTTCAAAGTAAAGAAGGTGGTGGTGGTGGTGGTGGTAGAATAAACGGTATTTTTCTGACGGGAAATTACCTGAGAGAACAGCGAGGTGGTCCCCCTGGCGTGTACTAATTTAACGAGAGAACGAATGATCACAAGCATCGCCTTAACACCATCCGTGAGGAAGATCTATATACGGAAATATGTCGTCGTAAATTAAAATATAAGTAAAAATTCGTAAAGATTCGTAGAGCCTCGCCAGCTCAGTCGTCCTTATTTTTATTTATATTTTTATTTTATGTTATTCAGTTCTGTCGGTCTCGGCTGCTTGAGAGGGTATAAGCGGGTGATGTACCATACGGGTAATACGCCGTGCGGTGAACAGCTCGAAACCGAATGTCACATTCAGAATAATGTTCCAGTGTTATAATCCGTGGTCATTCACAAGTCTGAAGCACTAAGTAAGTAAAAGATCTTCAACTTGGTATAATTCAATTTTGTGATATCACACGCACTTCTACGTTGTGATACTTTCGGTTCAATTTGGTTGAATTATTTCTTGTTAGCTAACTACCGGTACTGGTGTGGCAGAAGGATGAGAAGACGACTGAGGTGGTTACAGGTCGGATCTTTGTTTTTGCAGCTGGACATTTAATAATAATTAAAAAAATTAATAACCATCCAGCTTGAGGATTTCAGATTGCGTTCCGATATTATGGATTTGAATTGCGGTTTAATTTAAACGCGGGTTAATTTTTGGCTAGCCAGCCAAGACTCTCGTCAGATGACATGATGGTCAGTTATAGTACTTTGTCCATAGTGTATAGAATTTTTTTCAATATATCAAATGCTCATATTAATAGGATAGAGCAGTGTTTCCCAAACCTTTTGGCTCGCGGAACCCTTTTTTAACCAATTTCACAGACGGAGCCCTTAAGAGGCTAAAAATTGTCATGGAGGAGCCCCATTTAATACAAGTTAATGGCGTTTGGATACAAGTTAATGGCGTCCAGGAGTGGCCGTGGAGCACAGTTTGGAATTGGCCGCGGAGCCCAGTTTGGGAAACGAGTTGCTGGAAATGGTTGAATGGTTGCTGAAAGAAATTTTTCAAAACCGCTTTTAATTTCAGCTTTTTTTTTTTTTTTTTTTTTTTTTTTAAATCACCGTTGTGCCTAGTGCGTTACAGGATTACTGCACCCTCGTGTCTCTATGGAGCTTTAATTTGGCCATTCATTTTGCGATCATGGTAGTGCTGTGCCAACGTGGAAGCCCGCCTGTCGCACTTTTCAATCAACAGGTTAAAAAAAAAAAATTGAGTGATCATCCTCTCGCGGGTAACTCCGAGGAATGCTGCCGGTTTTTCGCGCATTCATTCTTTTTTACGCATGGATACCATTTTCGTGCCATGTCTCCCTAGGCATACAGTTATACCGTACGTAGAGTCGGCTTATCCACGTGTGTGGTGTGTTGGAATATTAGCGAGGATTCGAACTAATTTACGTGATTTGATATCACGATTTCACGCCTGCTTTCCTATGTCGTTTGCAGGGAACTGCGTTAAAGTGACACCCCCATACCCATCTAGCTTTCAATGGTTTTAATACCACTTCATATGTTTCCTAAAGGAAATCTTACAGAAATGAAAATCAGGTTGAAGTTTAACGGAGCGTGTCTACTGGTTCGTGTAACTGTAACATCCTGCGACCGTGTTCGGCATGCATGCCGTGTATGTGTGTGTTCGGGGGGATAAATCGTGAACGCGTTCAAACGGACAACGATCATACACGACTACGCATGATTGAACTTGGACTGAAAATTTTTTTTTTTTGCGGCGTGTCTTGTGCTGCATTCCGGTGTGCATTCGATCAAAAATAAAAATAAGGTTGCACATCGGTTTTATTGGTCCAAATATCGGTTTTGTTGGTGGAAAGTGCGCGCTTGATCTATGTTTTTATCGGCGAGATTTTACGAAAATTTATTTTCGCTAGATGACGCCCAAAATACTTGTGTTTTTAACCACAAGTTCAACTTATATTACAATTAGAATGTTTACCTGCAGACAGGCCCGAAATGGCAGAGGTCAATTAGCCAGCTTGTCATGGAGGAATTTATCTTATTTTTACCGCTACTACCATACATTACTATTATTTGCGGTGCGAAACAAAGAATAGAACAGACATACACATATGCATAACTTTACTTAAACCATGGTTTATTAGGTGACTGACTTAGGTCGGCGCAATTTTTTTAAAACGAAGTCCGGAATTTCTTATTTTGAAGTAGAAATTAATTTTTTTAATTGATTTGTGTTTGAACTGTAGACATTTTGATTTATTGTTTATGCCTGATTGCGCGAATTGTGGCGTCCGAATGTCTGGCAAACTCAATCGGAATGTCTCGGTGCAGGCAAGTCGTTGATGCATCAAGCTCAGCTTGTGTTTTATTTCCGATTTCCACACCTGCAAATATTCTTGTCAAAATGCTAATTAAAATAATCACAGGTACTCTGTATGAAAGCCCTATTTTATTATTTTTTTTTTTTATATACACGCTGTCTTGTAGACAAGGTACATCGTGGATGCGATTGTCTTAACATCTGCATTGGCGAACGCTGTGGTGCCTCATCTATTGTTACACCTTGCAGAAAGAAACTGTACATTGTCCATGCGGCACATAATTTGGTCCACATTCCCTGCGTATGTTGTTGTTACGTTGTCGAATATATTCGATGGCTAATCTGAATCTCGCGCTATAGATAATACTCTCATTTCGATGCGCGGTCCTATACTATCTATATGGCTGTACATGGATATTTTTTGGCCGGCTCGGTGCATTTACCGTAGCCGTTGGTATGTGGAGCGTGTAATTGTTGCCTTTGTTATGCGGTATTGCTCGCCCCGTGATGGTGTGTGTGTGTTTTTTCAATGCTGCATTGTGGCGTCCGAATGTGCCGCGAATCCGTCATCTTCCATTGGCACATCCGCGACGTTCTAATGAGGGCAGATCGGAAATCGAACTAAAAGCTGGACCACACGAGCATGTGAATTATATCAATGACAAGTTTGACGGAATAAATTGCACATGTTTCAATAACAATCTGGTGATAGAGTTCGTGAAACATTCTGGTAGCGCATCCATCTTGGGTCAAATTTATTTTTGCCATGCAAGAAAATCACGTTGGTCAAATCAAGAAAGATGTAATCTGATTGATTAGCTTTGGAACATGCTGGTGAGGCGTTAAGTTGGTTTATTTGGTTATTGGTCTAATTAAGTTGGTTTATCTTAGCAGTTACCAGCTTAGCCGCCTATCAAGCTAAGGTTGTTTATAACTGCTGACGTTATGATACAATATTCTTCGAATATTCGTCTGAGTTCCGAATAAGCTTTCAGTAATATTCTCGTTTGTATTGACGTCTGGGATGTTTTCTTTTGAAGACCGAGATGAAGCAAGCACAGATCTTCATTGAACGTCCATCAAAAAAAAGAAAAAAAAGGAACGAAGACGTTCCAACATTCCTCAGAAAAGGAACGAGACGTTCCTTTGACTTTCCTACCCAACACTGACGTGAAGCGATTAATTTTATAAATTGGTATATTAATTTTTAAGTTGCTGTTATTGGCGCCAACGGTTTATCTATTAAACCGAGGAGGACCCAATTGAGAAAAGTAGTAATGAGTCCGGCGTAAGCAAGCCGCTAACATTTGGTTTAAACGCCGGACGTAATTATAATGTGGCGTGCTGCCTCTCTCACTGATTGCCATATTGCTCTATTGGATGTGGTCGTGCGTAATGATAGGGGCGAACATCGGATTCCGAAAGAGGGAGGGAGGCTGCAGGCTTCGGTAGGTTTTGCATACCGTCGATGAATCTAGGCCAGCTGGATCAATGTTTAATTACAATATCGAACGGCCTTATCAATTCAAAACTTGATTGAACAAGGTTGCCTTTGGCAGGTGGAAATTATTAGGCGCGTGTTGGTTTTTTTGCGGGCCTACTTTTTGTTTAGCGGTTCGGTATGTTGATTGATTTTTTGAATTGGATGCATAAAGGCTGGTATACTTTCCATATCGGGGAATCGGTGTTTGTTCTTTTTGGGTTAATTAAATGTAATGAATTTAATACGAATCAATAGCGATCATCAATGTGCTGTCCATTAATTATAGATCATTTCAGCATCAACTGTCATAATATTTGCAATTTTTTTCTCATTGAATTTTATGAATAAAAAACCAAAAGTGTTGTTTGCTTCCTATTTTGCACAGCGATACGTGTATTGTTTTAAATGCTTGTCCGTGTTTGAAGTTTATTGGGTTAATGTTTTTTTCATGGTATGAATTTTTCTTTATAGGATTAATTTTTATTTATAGTATGATTTTTTTCTTAAAGCAAGTTTATTTAGTATTGTAACAGGATGACTTTCTTTTTCTGTGGATAGGTTTACAAATTTATTGAACTTTACACTTTTTTTTGTGATTTTTTTTAAGTTAACTAATCCGAAGATTGTAATTTAGTTTCGCCCTTTCCTGCATTCGATCAATCCAAAAAAATTCTAGTTTTCTTCTTTTTTTTTTTTTTTTTTTTGCAACGGCACAGAGATGGCTAATTGGATTTTTTTTATTAGACGACGAGTTACCCCAGAGCCATGCAAATTACTGTGACGGCCTGCAAAACGGATCTCATTCGTGCGTTTGATATCGGCAATTTAATCATTCTTATAGAAGCACGTTTTCGTTTATGGAAAGAATGTCGGAAGTGCTAACTTGAACGGGGATTGGGGAGCGTTTTATTTTCAGACATCGTAGGATAGTTTCTCCAACTACGATCTTTTAGTTATTCATACGCAATGACAGACGCTACTCATGCCGAATAACTTCAAAATTTTGTTATGCTGGTAGCATTGGTGTGTTCCAGTCGAGTTCATTCACCTTTATTAGGTAATTTTTTTTTTTAAATATTTTCAAATGGATTATTCGCGGTGGAATATTTCGATACACTTTTAATTGCGCCAAATCAGCCCTACGGCGTGGCTAATTTCTTAGAGATTATCAGTCAAGCTATTTACGAGAATATTTACCGTTAAGCACATGTACAACTATCTAATGTGTGGCAGTTATTTGTGCCCTCTGGTGGTCAGTGTTTGCTTATTATGCGTACTGGGGGTTCATAGCGGTGAATTGGGAAAAGAAGGGAGAGTGCGATATTAATGTTAAGAAATTGTCCTTCTGCCTGTAGAAAGGATTAGAAGAAAGGGGCACACTAGTATGATACGGGAGCTACAGTGTAGGTGTGACGCCTACCGCTATTCTTATTTTCCCAGGGTATGTCGGCTGTGGAACAGTCTAACAGAGTCTCGAATACAGAGCCTGTTAACATAAGGATAACCCCATCTTTGTCCTTAACTGGTCTTTGACCCCCGCCATTGCCCCCCTAAAAGGGGCTGCTTGCGGGTATATATTGTAATTGTAATTGTAATAAATGAACATCCATTTACTAATACAACTACTAAATACAATTATTTAGAACATATTATTACGTTGCCATTAGGAGCTCTTTTAATGCCTCTGCAGTCTCTTAAAAGTGAAAGAATAAATGAGACATCATTTATTCATAAGCCTGGCTCATTCTTTTGTCGTATCTCGTTCGATCATCCTGTATATCGTAACTGGTATCATGCAAAAACACTTTCGTAAAAAAAACAACCAAATCACAGAATGCGTCCCAATGCAAATGTTTGTTTACCCATAGTGCATCGTGCTTCCCGTTTTAGTTTCAGCATACTTAAGCCAGCATAAAACTGGTAGACAACAATCGTATTTTAAATACAATGTTTTTCAACCTACAACATTGTTACAGCATGGCATATGACAGCACCGAATGTCCATAAAGTGACGTCACACGCCCTGATTTTCTTGTTGTTGAAGTAGCCGCGATGGCTCCGGTTTAGTTAGCGGTTGTTATTGTGGAATTTTCGGTTTCGTCGGTTGCGTTCATAAGACCCCGTCTGCATACTTCAAAAGTGCACCTAAAGCATGATTTCGATCAAAAGGAAAGCTAACCAACTCCCGCTACTCTAGTGTGACGTCCAATACGGCGCTGCTGAAGCTTGCTTCAATTTTGGCACAGTTTTCTTATTATTTGCTTATAGAGGAGACTTTCAGCGTATTTTTATTTTTATTTTTTTTTTAATTACCGTAGCGCCTAATGCACTACAGGATTACTGCACCCTCATGTATCTATGGAGATGTGCGAGGGGCAGGGAAGGGAAGGGAAGAGGGATGCAGCTGGAATAGCCAGACTGCAGGATCCACC
>JAUJYS010000470.1:0-23076 GCA_033995665.1 Melogona broelemanni
ATCGCCGCAGCGACGCGAGGGGTACAATAACCTCCTGTAGTGTTATTCACTACAGTGATCCGGAATAAAAAAAAACTCATCTTTGTATTCGAAATTCAGATTTTACGGATGCAGTTTTTTTTAGCTGCCATGCGTAAAGCCTATTCAAAATAGCTGACTTTGCGCGATAAGCTGTGGCTAAGTTCGCGTAAGCTTCTCTACGTGTGGAGATGTACACAGTACCACCTGTCGTGTATGGCCTACTTACAAAAAAATATAGCGAGTCTACGTTAGAGCTGCCCCCTATTGCTTCACTCGGTAGAACTAAATAACAATTCTGTCACAGATGACCTTGAAAGGTGTGTGGTACCATGGTGCCAGTATGGGGATAAGATTTCCGAATATGCTGAGACATTAAATTCGACTGCCAAAAATTCGCGCGCAGCATATATTAAACCTCGAGTTACAAATTATATAGGTTTGGAACGGTGCCGTGGCATGTCCGCGTTGCAACTTTAAGGTCAAGGGCCCCTATTCTATTCAAAAGGTATAACCTCATTTTTCGAGGGGGTAAAAATGCAACTAAAGCTGTACGTGTATAGGGGAAGTAAGAAATCCGGGTTCAAAAAAAAAATTGGCAAAAAAAAGTGGAAAAAATCTAATGGGTTTTGTACAAAGGGCTTCACCTGCGTATCCGCCTTGTATACCGGTCTTGTCCTCTCAGCCATAAAATAAATTACAATTGGTGAGCTGACCGGGATACGAACCAGCCATACTCGTAATAGTATCGGGTGGTTAAGTGTACAT
Organism: Melogona broelemanni; assembly: GCA_033995665.1. Classification (NCBI taxonomy): domain Eukaryota; kingdom Metazoa; phylum Arthropoda; class Diplopoda; order Chordeumatida; family Chordeumatidae; genus Melogona; species Melogona broelemanni. Next base: position 787 of record JAUJYS010000470.1, read on the forward strand.
ACAGCTAGTTGAGTAATACGTCCGGTTTTCGAAATGCCTCAAACCCACCGTGACATTTGTATGTTTGGGACTTGGCAGAAATAGCTGATATATTTAGGGATGTCTTCTTTTTGTTTACGGTGTAGTTAGCCAAACGCATCACGGAGATTTGACTAATCTTTTTGTAAACACAGCATGAGAGGACAATGTGTGTTTCCCAAATTGCGACTGTCTCGAAATCCCCATTGATTCCCAGTGCCCGTGAGGTTTTGTTTGAAATTGTCGTTCAAAACAAGCGCTTCACAAAATGACAAAGAGGATTACTTGGCAGATAATTTCACTCGAATTAAGACTACCATTAAGGGCCAATTGCTGGACAACAAACACTAGAAAGTTAAAAAGCCGGTTAGTCTCTTAGGTGACGCACATTTCTTCATTTTCCAGATGACATGCAGCAGCTTTCAATTATCGCCACTATTGTCGCTATACCGATTAATTTCAATTAATTGATAGAAGAGCTGGGAACGCATGATTGACAATTACAATTTTTTGTGTGGAAATTTCCCTCACTGTGTGAATATCACTGCAGGAGATTCTGTACCCTTCGTGTTGCTTAGGCAATATGTGAAGTGCGCATTTTCGCCAATACCCCAGGATCGAATAAACGATAAACGAGAGCCTGCGCCGGGAATCGAACCCGTGACCGACCGCACAACAGACTGTTGCCATACCCACCGAGCTAGACTTAAACACATAAACACCAAAACAAATTGATACCATCGATATACTAGCATCTCATACCTTCTACACTACAAAAACTTTCAGAACTGGAACGAACTATTTCTCTGGAATGCCACCAAAAAATAACAATAACTAGCGTAGAGACCATAAGAAATCCTACCGGTTGGTGTCTGACCTTTACAATGATCTGCCGGCTGACACACATTTTTGGTTCTTCGTTACCTGGCGCATATACCTCCCTCCTCTTTCAATCAGGAAGAAACTAGGAAACCGGAGACGAGGGGGGAGGGGAGGGCAGAAAGCTTTATATCTTGCCGGGAACGTAAAAGATTACGGGCTGCTGGCATGCGAGTGGGGTCGACGCAAAAAGAAAGAAAAAAATAAATAGGGCAACCGCTAAGCACCACGTCTACAACTTACACCCATTGACTCGGCATGCGCCCAGGCGCGAAAGTAAAGAGTTCGATGATTGAGTCGGGTCAAAACAAAAACAGATACGAATCTTTCCGACGCTGTACGAGATAAAAATCTTTGTTGTTTCAGTTGCGTAAATACACTTGCATATATCGATAAACAATACCAATGTGATCACAGAACTAAAATGGCGTAAATGCCCGATAAGAAAATTGAACTGTTTTATAGTTGGCATTCCTTAGATTAGGCGAGTAAGTATTCAGAATAATAAATTGTACCTGGATTTTACAAAATTTTTTAGAAGAAAACATGTCATTAGAATTAGAATTCTGCAAATACGGACATTATTTTTTTAATTAAAAAAAAAACAACCTGGCAACAGCACAACCATACTTCATTGATGAATGCTAAAATAAACCTGCCATAGATGCAACGAACAGTTTCCTGGGATCTAACAGTAATAAAAATCAGCTGACCAATCACTCAAAACAGGATGTTGAATCTGTGGTAGTTCTGAGTCAGGAAGCGGAGATCGAATATATTTTCGACAAAATGAACTCGGACGTTTGAGTACATGAACTTCGATCTTATTTTTTTTTTTTAGAACTAAGTCCAAGTGGCGGTTGGTCACAACCATTCTTGCCGAGGCCAGTTGCTTCCCAAAAGCAAAATCTGTCACTGAGATTGAATGTTTGGAGGCCAAACCTCCTGCTGCGCTATTTGATACAGAAAATAGCAAATTTGATCAAAAGATTTCATTTAATTCTAGTTTTTTTTTCATCTTAATTTTGCTTATTGCGTTACGACGGCTCCTAATATTTTCTAATTCTATCTAACAAATTTGAGCTGTCATGATTCAAATGACGGAAATGCATATTTTGGTTTAAAGTGGCAACTTTTTCAATTTGGACTTTATAGACTACCATTTGTCGGCCACCAGTGGCTCAGTGGGTATGGTCACAGCCTACTGAGCGAGTGGTCCCAGGTGCGATTCCCGGCGCAAGCTTTCGTTTATTCGATCCTGTGGTATTGTAATGTGCCCCTCATATATTGTCATAGCGACACGAGGGGGTACAATAATCTCCTGTAGACTGTAGTGGATTACAGTGATCAGGAATAAAAAAACAACTATACAGTTTGTGCGAAAAACTAAAGACATAAAAATAGTAACATATTATGTAACTCGACATAGGTCGATCATAGAAGGTACTCGTGTATAGCCCATTTATTTAAGTTACGAACGATGCCAAAGTTTATCAGCACTATCCAATGCCGACCCGGGCTTTGATGATAAGACCAGACAAACGTTCACCACGATCAGATAGATAGGATACAGCTTGCTTATGGACCAGGACTACATATATGTGTGCAATAATATTGTTATCAAATCATGCTTGTTCGTGTACACAAGCCAAACTCTAAGATATATCGAACGTTTGCGAGACGCTCGTTTTCAACGCATAACATTCCTTATTCCACTGTTTCCACATGTCACTACAGTACAGTGTATTTTGTAAATATTCCACGTATGCAATGCGTACATACATCATTACAGATAACATATATATGTTATCCAATTGGGTTATTATTCGCGACCGTGCCTGGAATCGAACCAGGAAGCGACCGTTGAAGAAACAAGAATATCAACAACAAAAAAGCTAACCGTTTCATTTAGTATTTGACGCGGCAGTAAAAATGTCTTATCTTACAAGTATATTTGGCAAAAATACAACTACACTGTTAACGAAAACCCTTGGTCCATTGAAGAGTGTTATTGATTTTGACCTCAAGCACAAACAGCATCAGTTTAACAAATAGTCTGTGGATGGGTTAGACCTCCTGAATTTTTCAAACGAGAAAATATCGTTCACACGCGATCCTTCCTTGTATTGGGAATGGAAGAAAAGTAGCCAGAAATAACGGGACTCGTGCGTGTGTACGTTGTCGGGTTCACGTTAAAGGTCCCTATCTAGATCCGGAGCCTAGGCAAAGGGACAAGGTCACACCCTGGGAAGGGTTTGTCAAAAAATTATATCTTCGTTCGTAACTGCATGGTCATTAGACCCCCGCCATGGGCCATCCGGCGCTGCTTGCGTTAATGATATTGTATTTAAATGTAGAACAGTCAACATAGTAATCTGACAAACGCATTGCAAAACTGACAACAGCATTTTAATTATATACGACCTAGCTGCACATCGCCTACAGCCCCGGACCAAGGTCGACTTCTAGGCACCACAGTTCGGGTACCTCTGCTTCTCAGTTTCAACAAGTTTGTCACTTGGTACACTCCCCAAAACCAACGTAATACTTGCTTGTTTGTCTCGGCTATTATCGATTTAAAATAAATATAATAGTGCGGGGATCCAAGTTTCTAAGAAACAGTAAACCTGCCTCGCGTCTCGGGCGATGGCCAAACTGTTGGTCGTTACAAAAACATAACTGATACTATGATAATACATGGACTACATTTGATAGTGTGATACATCTGATAGAAATTGATACGGTCAGTGTCAGATAGGAATGCCGCCAGCGCAGAGCATTGCCACCGATTAAACGTCGTAAATCATTTGATCACCAGTCAGTCAGCCTATTTAATTGGCTAATTGGAAGGACCAATGCCAGATTAAGAAGAACATGAGCCAAGTGCAAAGACATTAAAAAACAGAAGCACTTGGATCCTGAGCAAGAGTCCTGTGAAATAGGCAATTCACTGCTACTTTACTTACCTGTAGTTATGTATGTGATCCTTTTCCACCAATCAAGTAGTTTTCAAAATATATGGCGAAATCAACAAGTTTCTCAGCTGCTGGATTTCACCGACATCAGAAGCACTTGGCAAACAACGTAATGTCCGATTTACACATTGGACCCAACGAAGATCGATTTCAAATAGTTTTACGGGCATTCATCGGTTACGCTTGACATGTAACTTTCACATTACACCGTTACGTTGCCGCATAAATCCAACGATTGTTCAGCTAGTGACTGGTTAGGTATGTCACTGCATGAGAATGTGGTGTTATCTGTGGTGATATATCCGAGTGTCCGCCACTTTACACCCAAACTACACAAAATGGACAATCTTCCAATAAGTTTTTTTGGTGTTGCCAGTCCGCGTTCAGTGTCGCACTTTCACATTATCCACAAGTTTCTCACTATTCCAAACTGGGACTATTCGGTGCATGTGCAATGTTTGAAACAATTGCACTTCTTTCTGTATCTTTTTGCCAATCAATTTTTTAAATTGATAACCCAGGGTAGTCACTTCCTTCCACAGTCCGTATACAATCCTTATCTCACTTGATGACGACGCGTCACAGACTCGAAATATAGCTAGCATGCGACCGAAAGCGATCATTAGCAGACGCGCCCAAACAGTATTTTTCAGCAAGCACACTAGCCTGCACAGATTGCCTACCGTAGTTGATTTCGCACAGTAGTGTGTTTTTTGGAAAGCCGCCAAGTTTGAGACAATTGCGGTATCGGCAGCGCCGCCTAGTGACCGGGAGCTGAAGCTAGCGCCAAATTCACCAGAGGGGGATTTTCCTACGGTTCGCTCTGGGACACCGAAGTCACCGATATTTGAACGCGCGGCGCTAAACGAATTCGACCGTTTCAAACGAATTTTCCGCTACTGCGTACTCTCAACAATCATCTGTTTTAGAATCAATATCTAACAAATAATAAATTTATTGTATACAAAATATCTTTCGCTGAGGACAATTATAGTAACAATTAGAGTTACGCTAGCTTGTCAATTAATTATTACGACAACTAAATTGAAAAACGTGGTTTGTTACAGCGCCGCAAAAAAAGAGATTGGAGTTTGTGAGAATCGATTGATTTTGTTAAGTGCCATCGGGTCGTTTCTGACCCCTGATGACCCTATGAATAAAAGCTCGCCAATGTTTCCGATCACAGACTGCATCCCGCAGCTGTATAAGAATCGATAGGCGTAAGTTATTGTCAGTAATTATTTTATTGCGGGAGATGACTAGATGAGCACGTGGCATATACGGATTTCGTTGATTAGATTCGCTGTACGAATTTGTTAATTGCCCTCTCTTTAAAATTACAATATAAAACATTAGTTTACTATTATTTCTAAACGAGAGTTCGTCAGACTGTTTTTTTCGGCGCTGTACCGAACCACGTTCTTATATTTGTTTTTATTAATAAACGTGACATCCTACACCTCGACGACGTCATATACGTGTTCAACTATTATCGCCACGTCGTCATCTATCATTTTTCAGTGGAATTTACGTGCTTTAGAGCTAGATCAGTCGTCTAATCCATTGATTGTGTAGGAGATTATTATTTAGATTAATTTGAATATTATTGTGTAGGAGATTATTGAAAAAATTATTGTTTAGTTCAATTTCTTCGTCACTAGACAAAATAACCAAATTTGGGAGACAATGTCATGCAATTTAAAGTGGTGTTGTTTGTTCCAGAGCAACAATGCTTTGCCGGAACGATTAATTAAATCCTAGGCGGATGCAAACCTGAATTGGAACAGTTTGCCCTACATATAACTATCCATTAACTCCCCTTCTATAGAAAAAAAAATTCACCCTCCCTTCTCATTGGCACCCCATTCAAGTTGGAGTTGGCAAGAAAGCTCGGACCATGACAAACTGAGTGAGTTATGAAAGCCCACTTGCCCAAGGGCTTACTTTAGGTAAACAACCTCTAAACAAACAAAATAGCACAAAATAATAATTTTTTTCTATTCACTGGTGACAGTGACATTTACTGAAACAAACCCTGATACGAAATTGGTCAGAAGGTCTATGATAATTTTCTTTTAAGTGTGGTAAAATACAACCTTATTTTTTATAACGCTATAACTTTTTGACAAAAGATGTGGCCCAAAAAATCCCGTGAAGATTCACAAATTTGGCTAGTTGTAACATACCTGTAATCGCGCACTTTGAAAAAGGATGAAATCGACACAAGCTTCTGCAGCTTTCATATCGATACCCGTGGGTGGGTTTGTTTCTGTTCCCAAGTGTGCAACTGATCACAGAGGGAAAACTATATGGTTCGTTTGTTACTGGCGTGTTCCTTATAGAAGCGCGCGAAAAATCGCCATGGTTGTTATAGAAAGTCGTCAATGTTAGAGAATGGCATTTATGTACACAAACCTTTCTGCTGTCTTTTTATTATTTATTTTTTAATTATTAGCGCAAGTGAAAAACAATAGGCAAATGAATTTCGTCTTCTTTATAACTTTAATTGAATTTCTTGATCTTCATTGTGTTGCATAAATTTTCAAAATAGGATTTAACTTAAACCTTGTTTGTTTATACCTGTTTATTTTGTTTGTTTGTGTATACCTTTTGAAAGTGGCTAGACATTCAGCCAAATGCCATCTCTTCCCTCCCCTCATATACTAGTTTTTCTATTGTTTGTTTTTGGGGCGTGGAGGGGATGCGAAACGGTAATGGATTGGAATATTGTGACGTTAGTACCTTCGCCGGTGTTCCACTTTAAATTTCACGGGCAACGTTATCCCCCGCTCCACTACTTCATCAATTTCCATAGCACGGCGGGTGGCGAGGGGCAGGGGCTGCTGAACTTCCGCGCAGTAGGTCGGAGATGATGGACTCGATCGGCCTTGTTCTCGGTCAAGGCCAGCTTGTACCTAAAAAAATCGGAACAATGGTGACACGGGAGCAAAATAGGTCGTGATCTAAAATTGAAAAAAATCGAAGCCACAAGGAAGAATGGTGACTTGAAGATGCGTGTACGTTTTGAAATATTTAAATTTAGATTTGTAATATGGTTGCAAAATTATATTCAAATTTGTAATGTGGGTCCAGATCAAGATTTCGTTTTTAATTAAATATAATACAAATTCAAAAATAAAAATGTCACGGAACCAAGATCAGATTGAATTTAAATCAGGTGCATGATCTTTGGAACCATTTAGATACGAAAATGTAATAATTTTTATTTGAAAATATTATCAAATTTTTTACTTCCAATTTTATAAGAAAAACACACTGTAATTGCTCGCATTCCCTCATGTTCCGATTCGTGTTTTGCTAAGGACGCTAATAACCGTTTGTATAACTTTAAGGCCATAAATTGTCGCCACAATCACGACGCTATCAACCTAAGTCCACGAGTGCGAATAAATTAATACATTAATATGAAATCGATATAATTTAAAACGAACAGCTTACAGCAAGGCGTCGTTAAGTGCATTTTTTACACTGGGCATCATCCGATACTTCTCGTATTGATCGGCCAGCATAAAATCAAACAGGGTGGCTGACTGAAGGAGAGGCCAGCGCACGCACTGAAGAAGCTCGGATATTGAATTCTGGCAATCGGGCCTACCGCGTTCCAGCCACTGCACGATGGTATATAAAATGTGATCCTCGCTGGAGAAGAGAAAACAAAATTAAATAATCAATAGGTTAAAATAATGTTTTTAAAAAATAAATGACTTAATTTTCACATTCATTTTATTTATTATTATTTATTTTTTTGCACCTTTTCACATTTTAAAATTTTTGTTTGAAACTTAGTTCTGAACTGATTTTTGAATCAAAATCTTTGACTGATATGACAAAAAAAGAATCTTGATTTTAATAGTCTTCTTACGTACCATTTGAACCACAAAAAGAAATGTGAAAATTATTATTCTCTTTGGACGACAAACCAAACGAAAACGAAAACGAAAAAAAAAATTATTATTCTCTTTGGACGCAAACCAAACGATTATTTTTTTCCTCAAAAAGAAAAGAAGTCTTAATTTAGTTTTTTTTTTAAACCTGTTATAAAGGTTACAACCAGCGTATCAAACCCGAATTCTAAATGCACGATTAGATATCCGATATAACGACATTCCTTGTACATTCGACATTCTACAAACCATGGTTTACCTGGGCATTTCGACGCATTCGGCCGACAACACAGTTTTCAAGTCTTGCGCGCTCATGCTCAAAAGCGGGTGGTAATTCTGGCTCCCTTTGGTGGTGGCGGCGGCAGGCGCAACCGACGTAACACGCGCCACGGACGGCACATCGCCGGCGCCCGGCACCGCGTCAATCCCAGCTGACGCGGGGGGTACGACGGTGGGACCCGGTTGGATCCTATCGGTGGTCGAGGAACCCGCTGCGTATGATCTGGCGTTATGGGTGACTGTGGAAGGCCGGTGCTCGGCGACATCCGCGCTTTTCCTCCCTGACGAGAGAGATACGGTGTCGGAGCTGGGTCTGGCGCGGCTAGAGTCTGTCGTGCTGGAGTCGCTGCTGGTAGTGGTAAACGATCGGTCGTCGTGGTTGATGAGGGCGAGCCGGTGGTCGACGGTGGTGCCTCGACCGGAGTCGGTGGCAACGGTCAGGGACTCGATGCACCAGTTAACCACTTCTGTAAACGTCAAAATGACAAAATATTAATTATTTTTATTTTACTAAACTTTATTATTATTATTTTTTTTTTAAATTCACCGTAGCGCCTAGTGCACTACAGGAATACTGCACCCTCGTGTCTCTATGGAGATATGTGAGGGGCAGGGAAGGGAAGGGAAGAGGGATGCAGCTGGAATAGATCCCAGTCGGTACTGCAGTCGACTGCGGTGTAGCGGTTCCGGGTTCGATTCTGGACGCGGGCTCTCGTTTATTCGATTAGCAGTATTCGGATTAAATGGTAAATGTTAAATGTACGTGCATAATTGGCAGCCAAAATATTTGAAAAACTCGTAATCAATCTCGAATAAAGCTCGAACCATTCGAAATATAGAAATATTTCGATTGGTTCAAGCGATTAAATGGTTAACTAACTTTTCGTTTCGGTAATTAGGTAAAGAAAATGATTTTGAAAATATGGTAAAAAAACAACATAAAATAATGAATAGTTAAAAAATTTACGAAATGCTGCACTGGTAGCGATACATATGGTCATTAATTATATGGCCAAAACCACTCTGAGGACAATATACATATATAATTGTCATAAATTACAAGTTCCTTTAATTAGAAGCTCGGCGGCAGTCTCCATGATGCTGCGAATGGTCCTCGAAGTGATTCCATTAACGACGATCTCCCCGCATTCCATCCACTTGTAGACCACCTGGAAGCTGTCCCACGTAACTGTATCCGGCATGGCCAGGGGAGCACACGAGGATGAATGTTCCTCCAGTGTATCCCGGAAGTAGGGCGAGTAGTGGCAGAGAAGTGACCTGAAAGTGAAAAAAAATTGCTTATGAAACACAATAAAAAAATATAGTCATGCGCCACATGATGGCGTCTTCCGCATGAATGCGTTCTAGAAAATCAACTAATTAGTTGTAATTTCAAGGTGAACTATTTGAGGCACCCTAAGTATCATTTTTTTGGACAATCATCCATCCCAACGCTTCTAGCAAATATTTTTTCCCGATCACTGTATCTACAAGAGATTCAGTATCTCTCGTGTTGATTGGATATTTTGTTTTGTTCCTGAAATTGTTTGTTTATTTTGTTTAATCAATTGAAATGTTTGTTTATTTTTAGTTGTTTTGATTTTTGTTGCTGTTTATTGATCTTCTTCACGGATGATGTTAAGTTCCATCATCCACATGCTTGTGATCATTCGTGGTAGATTTCTGTTAATTTTCGTTTTTTGTTTATTGTTTTTGAATATTGATTTGCTTCACGGATGATGTTAAGGCCCATGCTTTTGTGATCCATTCGTAGTAGATTTGTGTACAATTTTCGTGTTTTGTTTTGCCAATTGGATTGTTTGTTTATTTGGTATTCTCAATTGAAATGTTTTTTAATAGTGCTTATTTGTGTGCTTATTTGTGTGTTTATTTTGTTTATCAATTAAATTGCTTGTTTATTTTGTTTCTGTCCATTAAAATTATATTTTTTTTTAATTGGCCAAAACTTTCATGTATTTAGAGGCATATAAAGTGTTTTGAATGTTAAGCTTCACAACGTAAATATACGTTAAAAATACTACGATGAACGAACGCAAGAAAGCACCAACCTGTTTGCCATCATAAGCCTATCTTCGATGAGCAGTGTGATCAGTTGTGATTTGGCGCCGGCTAAGCAAGGTGGCGCTGCATCTTGCGATTGCTGTCGCTCGTCCAGCACGCCAGATGGCGCCGCCGAGTTTCTCAGTGAGGCGTCGGTGGCGCTGGCCGCGGCAGATCCTCGTTGGATATCGATATTGATTCCCGAAGAAGCTCGTCGATCCACCAGAATGGCAACTTCTGAATCTTGGTAAGCCACCTACGAACGGAATAGAATTCGGTAAAACCACGGATTTTATAGAATTTCAAAGAAAATCTTTGCGTGAGTTCGTTTGTGTTGATGAATGTGACGAATTTGCGACTTTATCGTGATCAAAAATCAAAAGCTTATCAAAATGATTGTGCACACATGTTGAACACAATGGCGATCACGATTGCATCAAAAATAATTACCTTTAATGGATTAAAACAATACCTTTTTAAGTCACTTTATTACGCGTGTACCAGAAGTGGAAAAAATCTTCAAACAACGATCGATTTGATTTTATGAACGAATTTTTTCTTACATTTTGTCGGTCGACTTTTAAATTTCCGCTCGGCGTCGTCATGAATGGAAAGCGGGTGCGTTCTACCATCGAGGTCGTCCCTGACCAGCGGTCACCGTTCATGGCCATGTCGTCTAGCATCTGACCACCTTCTCGATTTAGCAATTTCATTGAAAATGATGGCGGTCTTGGCACGGTACTCTGTATGATACAATATTTTGTACAGTTATTTATACACATTAGATGCTATTTTTTATTAATATAAAAGTCAAAGTTCGATAGCAATCTCAGTAATGCCCTTCGACGGAATTAGTTGACATCGCCAATTTCGCTAGAGGTTGTTCACGAAAACTTACGTGTTGTCGATTCACTTCTAAATTTTCGCCCCAGGTTGAACACTTGCCATAGGAGTCATCCATAACGTTGGCCACCTTGAGAAAATAAAAGGAGAAAAAAAACATGGTTAGAATAAATGAGTAAATTGGGTCAGTTTTTCATTAAAATTCCAATTACCATTACCATACATTAATACCTTATATTTAACTTCAACCCACTAAATGATAGAATCATTCCTCGCTCATTTAAATCGCGATTCAATTAAAATTCGCGCAGTTAAATGTCGTTAGCTTTCAAAATTTCACTCATATCACAATGTTTGCCAGACAAAATTCGTTGATTTATTTTTGGGATTACCCACTTCGAAAAGAGATGAACCAGGATCACATAATTATCAAATATTTAATGATAGGCCGTAACCGATAAAACGTTTTTCTTTTTATTATAGCGAAAGCAACTCGGATATTTTTCCCGATTAATTTCCTGCCTGCTGCAGCTGTGTTGGGAACGGGAAATAAATATTGAAGCAAACAGGTGCGCGCCAACGCGATAAAATTATAACTTGCAAATCACATAGATCTCTCACGTGCATTTCATCCTCTCCTCGTCAGATCATGATCAATACGATAGGGACACGGTCGCACACGGCGTACCGCGCGTAAATTCATTGGAACCGCGTTGTTGACTTGTTGTTGTTTTCGTCGTTTTCCCCCTATACATGTCGATAGATATTTTCTGTCGCGACTCCATCGAACATGTACACTAATATGCATGGGGGAGAGAGTCGGAGAGCCGTTGGGGGGCTGATTGGATTGGCAAATCGGTAATCGCGTCTCCTTAGCCGCGGCGCCCAGCCGAAAGGAACGAAAATTGGAGTGGTAAACACTAATGATTACCTTTGAAGCTCAACGCACGTCATTCAGTTACCCGCGCGTTGCGGCTATTTGCTTTAAGGTCTCCGCGCCGTGAAACTGTCGGCGCGTTTTTATACCGGACCGGTCGTTATAGACCGCGAGCTCGTCACTCAATGCCAAATATGATTGACAATGAGTTAATCCCTTTAACCACCCTGTAAAATCCAATCTTTCCCTCCGTTTTATGTAGGTTCGCGACTGGAGCATAAAATTGTCGTCATTTTTGATAGGATCGAAAAAAAGTTTCCGCATGACTTGCCGCGGAAATAAAATTTGACAAATTCGAATTTAAACTATAACCTTTGTCGGGAAATGATATTGAACAGAGGGGGACGCTTGGCGGAACTGCGGTCGTACCCGCCCCCTATCGCTTATTTCTTGAGCACAACGTTAAACTTGACCCTGGTCTCCGTCTGGGAGCAATAACATTTCAAATAATTAATAGTGAGTTTGGAAAATAACAAATCATATTGGAATGTGGGGTAACGAATGCAGTTACGAGACGCTTGAGAAATAAAATAAATATTGGAAATATTTTTTCTCTACTCCAATTGTAGTGGCCTCAAAATCATTTAGTAAATAGCAGAGACTGAAATTATATCACTGATAAAACTTTTTGATTCGTGACGTCATATTACTAAAAAAAACCGGTAACATTTTGTACTGGTAACGATACAACTGACTATTTTAATGTTGTCCCATTACTCACGCAACTATGTCACCCCCTCTGGCGGAGAACGGGACATTTAGCGCTTACCTACACTAAATTTATTAACTAATTTTTTCTTTAAACAGGGATTATAAAACCTCGTTTCTAAACCTCGCTACAGTCTAAAACCTCGTTTCCAAAACTGGCAATTTCCCAGAGGCTCCGCGGCCACTCTTGGAAAATAAAATAAATAGTAAAACGCCATTGACTTGTTTCATTTTGCCATTGACTTATTTAATTTTGCCATTGACTTGTATGACGTGGGGATCCGCCATTAAAATTGGTGGTCTCCTAGGGGCTCCGCCATGGAATTTTGTTCTAAAAAGGGCTCCAAAACAAAGCAGATTTGTCAACGTAGTCCGACAAGGGGTCACAAAAGCTGTTCACAAAAAAAAACGGAAAAATAAAAAATAAGAAATTATCACAAAATCTATAAGTCCCAAAAAAAATTTCTCACTAAAGTTGCACTTCTACTTTGTATTTTCTAAACCTGTTCGGTCCTTTCGCGACAGCCCAATGTGAAACCCATTGTGTGTGTCCGCCGCGAAGCAATTTAAAATTGGTTCAGAATATATGTCGTTATCTGACAACATTGCCGTCAGGATAGAGTTAAGTTGCGGATGGCTAAATAATGTGGATGCAGCAGTCTTGTACATCTGTACACCCATTACAGTATACAATGTTACATACTGCTCATTCGTGTACCGAACGTTTGCGTTCTATTTTGTACGAATACGTTCAGAGTGTACACATCTGTGCATACAACAATTTTCAGAATTGGGGAACGGTTTAATGAGATTTAAGTGCAAATTGCCAACCGCGCGCAACAAATCGATGTTTAGCTAGCTGGTTGTCAGGCGCACAATGCGTCGTTAGCTTGGCTTGTGCGCCAACCCGACTGCGTCTGGAATTGGCATTCCGCGATTCCATTGCAAAATGCGTTCATGTGATAATTTACAAGAACCGACAGACGAAATTACAAGCTACTTTGCCGATTGGAAAAGTTCCTCATCGAAACGCTGTTTATGTAGAAGCGAAATAAAATAATTCGCGGAAATCATTCGCTGGGATTTTCGTTAAAAGAAGCGCAGTTACGTAATCATCGTGCTACTGAAAATTTGGGATGATTACTGTGATGGAACAATGTTACATTTCTCTCAAATTAATCGTTATATTTAAATATGTAATAATTTAAATTTATGTGTCTTGCTTCTGCACATTTCGAGATGTTGTTCGTAATAATGAAAAATTAAAATATATCGATCTGCTGCTCAACGAAATAATTTTCATATTTTACATAATGCCATTCACAAACATGGGAATTTATTACGCAGTATTGCAGGATGATTTTAAATTGCCATGAGGTGCGTCAACATTTAGAAATGGCACCTATCCTTACGGTAACGCCATGTTTGGACGCAGCCCACTTCTATCCAGATCGAGCTTTGAATTAGGCGAGTGCGGGCCACCAATTAAAGATGATTATGATGCGCTCCAAATATAATCTACTTATTTAAAAGCTGGTTTTCCGTGAAAATTACAAGGATTACCTTACCGAGAAACTCGTATTTTTTTTCACCAATGCGGAAGGCGGCAGCCTATACTGGGAAATATTCGATCTCGGAATGCCCAGCGTCACGCAGAGATCGTCAAATCCCGCCAAACTGCCGAGGTCGCTGGAAGCAGTAACAAATCAAGGTGGGACCGTTGAATTCTTTATGTTTCAGAGAATTTCGCGTAATAATATTTGTTCCGTGAAGAGGAGACTTCAGAATCTTCCGCTCTTATGATGGAGACGCTAGAGCGATGAATTTTTTTCCGCTTCATCCGTTGAAGATTGTAAAAACAAGATGGCGCCTACAAATAAATCGTCGCGTGAAAAAGACTCACGTGCCAAAAGTAAAAATGTACTTCATGTGAGGTGTTTATTTTTGACAAACATTTGTCAAATTAAAGCTCGTATGTTGATTTGTGGTAGCTTTAATTGTCCCATACAATTATATCTTACAATTAATTATCCCTAATTATCGTTCACAAATTGTTAAAGCATCCGCTTTGCGCTTTAACCACCGCTAATTATCCTATACGGTACAATTATCCTAATTATCATTTAGAAATTGCAATACATTCTCTGTAACTCTACGTATGGTTTGGAAAATACATTTAGGCAGATGAATTAACCCTAATATTCTGTAAAATAAGATATTATTCTGTTCGTGATGGCCAGTTAGGATTATTGAAAAGCTTGCGAAACATAACATACCAAAGTTGATCGACGGGCTTACAATACAATATGGTGGCGAGAAAGCCGAGATTTAAATCCCCCACAGCAAATTGTTTGGATTTCAAAGAAACAATATCACTTCGCAATTTGTGGTGCTGACGTGATGGTGGGACGTAAATATCGATTTTGTCGCGAAGTTTAATAAAAATAGTTTGTTCGAAGATCTTTGAGATCATTTTCATGTTTCATGTTTCATTTTCAAACTCTCAAACTCGAAGTACATCGAAGCGACCAACATGACACAAATCGTAATTTTACATGATATCGTATCTGATACGATGCCATGTGTGTTTATTGAAAATAAATAAGAAAAATTGCAATGCAAAATTTTGCGACGTCGTTTCAGGATTTTCAGGAAACTATCATACTATAACTCCATCATGTAACACTTGCGCGCAGTAATTGCCAGCATCGGTTATGTCGTTCAGTGACACTAATATATCCACCCTGTCCGACTACTCCGCAACACTTCGTGTCCCTAACGACGCATGGTTTCGCAGAAATGCCACTATTTGGTGTGTTTCACACGCGCGCTGTGGTATTCTTGAGAGATTGGGGAAATGTTTCCGTAAATTTGTAACAAAGTGTTACCAGGAAGGTAGTCATACATATTCTCCTGAAGCCCGAGTTCAAACGAAACATCACTTTACAAATTTTTAAACTCGTAATTATTTTCGTGAAGTTTGTGTTTTTCGACATAATCGATTAACCTGTAACGATTACTTACAAAATTAGCACGAAAAATTAATCAGCTCGAAGCCACTATAAAACTTTCCGGGCAACCTCGCTGCCAAAAATGAAGTTTCCGGGGTTGACGAATTTGGCTTAGGTAGCTGAAATAAGGATGTTAATTGTGCATTCTTGTGCTTGCTCTGTTCAGTAATATTGAATTTACTCGTGTTTTTTAGGATTACTTGTAATTAGTGATTCATATTATTGCTACCTGGATAAAACAAAATGACGTAGTTCGCAACACGTTCACATACACGGTAGACCACTAGCTCATACTGTTCAATATCAGCCATCATAATTGAATGGCGTTTGCTTTTTCGTATTTAAATTAAATTTATTGTTAAAATTAATCAAATGAATTTTTTTGCGCATTAAACCGGAAATAATATTCATTAAACATTTAAAGAGCATGTAATTAAATTTTTTTTTTTCCTTAAAGTCAATGGATCTTGTTGCGATTTATATTTAAACAATGCATCAAAATAATGGCTTCCCAAAATAGTTTGTGGTCCCAAAAGTCCATATACTCGTATACACCTTGGGTCTTAGAAGGATTTCGCGTCTGATGCCATAATCGATCAGGGTGCAGTTTTTATAAACCATGCTCTATACACTCGCCACGCGAAAATACGAGAGAGAGAGAGAGAGAGAGAGAGAGAGAGAGAGAGAGAGAGAGAGAGAGAGAGAGATAGTGCTTGCTCATAGAGAAAAAAATACACTTCTTGTCCTTCCGCGAAGCCCTAGTTCCGCTCATTATTAATGCAGGCCGAGTTTTCGGTAGTTTGATTGTGATGCTACGTAGAATTGGTCAAGGGGTGTGAACCATCGATGCGCTATCTCCTAGACGCCCGCAAATGCAGTTTATGAGGAAAAAAATATTGCAGAAGTGGTCAAGGATGTGGATCGCCTATGTACTAGCTTTTCGACATGTATAAAAAATATAGTATGGAGAAAAAAAAATTCCGGAGGTTGGAAACGGCATCGCCTCTGCTCGATCTACACGCTATAAGAAAGGGTCAGCAAGCAGATCACATAGTTATACATTAAACGGGAATTTTTAAGTGCTAGACTGATTTGAGGTCACAAATCGAAATGGACGTTATCTGAGTTTTAAGTTCAGTCCGCAGTGTATATTTCACTTTATTTAGCTAAATTTATTTTGAAAATCAAATACTGTTTTTGTTTTGCGCAATTAAATTTCGCGAAGCTCAAAAATATATAGGGAATGTTTAAGAAGCATACACTTTACACCCAAGCTTGTAAATAATTATTTTCTCTTCACAGAGTGCCACTGCCAATACGGAGGTACGCAGATAATATTGATTGAGTCAGTATGGTTACAGCTAATACCTTTCTTCATTTAAGTCGATTAAAAAAATATATATTGTTTATAATCATTTTGTTTATCCAGGTTGGCACAATGTATCTTCATGCTCTGCACGAAATTAACATAAATTTTGGGTGCTTTGTTTTGGTAAGATAATCATTTGCATCTAACTATAAGTCTATATTAGTAACTGCAACTAAATAACCCCTTCACCACAGTGACCTAATTATAAATCGCTCCAGGGCAGTTACATCTTATTTCGTATTTCAACCAACTGCGTTAACTAGGTTGGATCGTGAAATAAAGTAGTTAAAATTAAGATTAGTTATTTATTGTTTTTTTTAATATATCAGTATATTGCCCAATTTTGAAATTTACTAATGCAGAAAATTTCAGATTGAAAGTTAAAGTATTTTTTTAATTAATTTTTTGACACAGATTCGCATAATGTTCGACTCTGCCCAAATTAATTCAGAACTAAAACGTCAGGGGGCAGCACGTCCCAGGTTTAAAAGGAACCACCGGACAAGTCTGTAGGGATGGGCAAGCGTATTCGCTTTTCAGCCTGAACGAGGACCAGCCTTCCATTACACGCACATTTTTCCCTCCAATACACCAATACACTCTCTCGTCCCCCCCCCTTCACCTCCTCCCGCCATTCTTCTATCTCGTCCCATGACTAGCTCTTGTCCTATTTCATTCACTTATGTCCCCAGCCTCTGCATCAAATTCGATTTATTTCAATGGTAGGAATTGCCTAGATAACGCCGGGATACAACTGCTGCTGCTCCATCACGAGCCACCATAGAGTGGGGACGATTCCATTCGTGGCTGTTAGGGGGATTGGTGTGTACAGGAGATGGACGTAGAGACGAGGATACACTGGTGGAGCAATGATCATATGTACATGCTAGAAAGCGAATATGATTCGTAAATCGTCGATGGTAACTGTGACACATTAAAAGTAACCCTCATAAAAATATTTAACCACGTCAATTGAATGGTATCATAAAACTATTCTTTGGTTTAATCAAAAAAATTTATTCCACAAATGTTTTAGAAATAGAAATATTGAACTGATCGCAGCTTCGATAAACAATTTTTATGTTTCGTGACTTTTACACAGTATTGCAGCATCGTTGCTTTTAAAATAAGTACTTAGCAAATTAACAGAACACTTGCACAAACTGCATTAAAAAACATTAAAGATAGTTTAATAAAAACAATTATCATACGATAACGGATAAATTTTTCGCGTAAAATTTTTAAGCAAATAAGACAAACAGTGAAGTATTTTGAGAAGTTCTTTAATTTCTTTACTTTTATTGTAGCCACTTTTATGAGCTACACTGGCGCAGAACGTCGAGTAAACTGTTGATGCAGGCATTTGACACCTTATGTACTGCTGGTTATTTCGCAAAGTTATTTTTTCAAATTATCACAATGTCGTGCAGTGAAGTTATTGAATACTTACAAGGAAAATATCCAGCAGCACATAAGGTGTCAAATTCCTTGATCTACAGATTTATTGCTAAATAAAACAAAAAGCGTCATACTATCTGGTATTTTGGTCGTGATTCAAATTAAAATCAACGGTTAAAATAATCCTAATAATAATGACCGTAAAAAGAAACAAATTATAGCTTTATCAGAAGATAAAGTTGGCGCCAAAATCGGCCGCCACGAACAATCTGAGGCACCCCATTCTCTAACATTTTTTTCATTTCCTTCCCCGGGTTCAGTTGACGGGGGAAATCGATAGACGGCGCTGCCCTCCGCCAAATAATATCGCGCGATGCAACGGCCATTAATTCGTCGCTCTTGTGTCGGAGTCGAGCGAGGTGGGAGAACGCGCGGTCATTTCGGAGCTGAGCCTATTTTTTTCCCTAGTACGGACGAATAATATGCCACGGATATATCGAACTGGCTAACGCGGGAGGACGGCTAACTCTAAGCCTCCCCTCTCTTTACCGATGTCCGGGGCATCCCGAATAACGACAGACTGAAAAAAAACACCACCAAGTACAGTCCCTGGCCCTGTGGCTTTAATACGTGCTGTGCGCGGCGACCTTCGACCGACATTTCAGGGGAGAGAAAGACTCAATGAACGAATTTGTGGTGTCCGAATATCGTGTCTCTCTTGGTTCTGCGAATGTCCTTAGCAGATGCTTGAATCGTGTGAGTTTTGTTGTTATTTTACTATATTCCGCGGACCGTGTTTTGCTCCCATTTACGTCAGTCACTAACTAGTAACCTGAAAGGCTACTGAAAATTAAGTTATAATACGATTCCGACTGCCTATGGGAACCGAAAACTCTGAGCGAGCGACGAAACAGATAAACTCCGAAGGATGACTATTCGGGGAAAGTTCCCCCTGGCTTAGTGGTATGAGCTTCCCCGCATAACGCGCCATCGCTTCGGCTACCGCAGAGCGAATTTTGCCAGCTGCGCCTTCGCTCTCTCGCTCGCTCTCCCGCGTAAGCACGGACGGAGTCACGGGGAAAAATCGTACAACGGCGATGCCGCGCCAGCTCAATGGAGTAGCGGCCGAACAGCGAGCTTATCCGCGGGCTCTGTCGCCGCGCTGTTACTAAGGCAGCGTTTTTCCGCGCACGCGCGCAGTGCATCGAATGATCCGAGATATTTTTTAACTGATTCACCTAATACGTAAACATAAACGTACGCGTCGCCAATGATGGTAATGACATTGACGGAACCTTCGTCCTGCCAGCCGCACTTAACAGCTACAGGCGGACCCGTATTCACGAAATATTCTCCAGGATCGACACAGCCGATGACCCAATCGGTGGTCGGCCGTCGATGGTGAAAAAAACCACGGCATCGCCTCGGACCACGCTCGTTCGGTGGACGGGACACAGTGCCCGGGCTGCTGTTGCTGTTGCTAGCCGGGAAGCGATCGGCTTTGGCACGATCGACTCGGTCGATATAGGGATTTCCTGGAAGTACAAGCGGGGCGTGTTCGCGTTCGGCCAGCGCATCGTCAGCTGATAGGGCTAACCGTGGTGACCGCATCTCTATGGCTGGCGGATGGTGAGGTAATTTTTTCCGGGAATCGTTTGCATGGCTCCTAGAGTCAGGTGACTTGATGATTCGGTGGCTTGTAGACTGATGGTCTGCGGAATCCGCCAACGATTGATTGAGTGATTGGCGGTTACGGGTCGCCATACAAGCCTGTTGGAATTTTCGCGGAAGGAATTAGATAGTCGGTTGTTTCTCGGAAGCATGGCTCAGGTTCCACCAGGTGACTCGACAGCCACCGTGAGTCATCCCGGGCAATAGTCATCCTTGCTGTATCGTATTGACGGAAAAGGCTCAGCTGTTATGCTACTACCGTGGACAGTCACTCCTTCGCCGATCGCTGTACTGTTACCGTCGTGGTTATCAGGGATTGTCTATCGGTTTCGCTGTAGGATTGTCGGTTCGCTCGGAAGTTCACGTTTCGCTACCTGACCGCGATATTTCGTACGCCGATGCTGCATACCTAAAATCCCGCCTAAAATTTAAAAAATTGGCGGACTTGAGAATTCGAACTTCCCCGCCGTTAGCTTATCAATCCGTCGTTGTCATAACTTGTATCTCCAATCTCGTATTGTAAATTGTATTTGGTGTATCAAATTCCCGCCTAAACAAACCCAAGGCAGCCCTAAAAACAATTGTCGACACTGTTTTCTATAACATTGTGGGAATTTTCTAGATCGACAGCCTTTCGCTATTATCACCATTTGTAAATATTAGTACGCCATCTCGCGGATTGTCAATAGTCAGACCAGACTGTCAGTGTTGGCTGAGTCACGTTCGGAAAGAAACTTTCTTTCCTTCTGTTTGTTCGTCATTCGATTGTGTTCGCGGGGTCGGTACAACACTCGTGTTTTTTTTTGCGAACGGGCCGTTCATTCGCTCCATCCCCCCACCCATCTCCTCCTCCCCCACACGTCTACCGCGGCGGGTCATCAAGTTGTGTGGGAGTTGGAAGCCGTTCGGGTTTGACCAATGAAGGCCAGGTGCATCGGTTGGTGCGTGTTCGGCTATTTTTGCCTTCTGTTTTACCTGAACAGCGCTGTCAACTTCCACGTGAGTGCAGCAGGTACGTCTCCATCTTTACACATCCTTGTATCTTGCTAGTACTTTGTGATATACGATCTTTTTTTTAAACCAACTATTTTTTTTGTAATGTACACGTCGTACGCAGCGTACATGATTCGCTGCATACGCACGTTTATACAATTTAAGACTGATTTTCACCCAGGCACCTTTTAACCGAAACTGGTGTCTTGGAAAAGGCCACATTTGACGATGTTTTTGCAATATCTTAGAAAATATTTAAAATGGCAATCAGCATCTTTAAAGTTCGATGTCAATTGCTTAGAAAATCTTGAAATTCTCAATCTGATTATGATAAAAAATAGTCAAATTATTGTTTGTGTATATTTTTTAGAGCTTTTGAATTTTAAAAAAAATAACGTTAGTATGAATATTACTATGATATTTGTGATGATTTGTTTGTTATTTTCTACAAAGTTCTAAAGGTTAATTTGACGAGTTGACTAATTTATAAGGATACTATCAAAAGAATCAGGAGAAGTTAAAAAATAAGTCTTTTCTTGAACACATATAGCATTAGCATTAACATAAAAACATGATGACTAAGTAAATTCTAATACACAATAGCATTAACATAAAAACATGATGACTAAGTAAATTCTCACCTTGGATGACGAGCTGGCCGCTTAATTGCAAATGAACTCTATGAAACTCTATATTTTAAAGAAAAATCAAAATAATGGCTAAAAAGAAGCTTAATACAAGTATATGTTTTAAACCATTTAAATAAGAAAAAACGAATATTTATACCTCGTGTACAATCAAATTTGACGTCAATTCAATTATCTCCCAAAATTGGAATACCGAAACCGAAAACGATACCGAATATCGAATTGGTTGAAATTCCTGTTAGTTGAATTGTTATCAAATTATTTATGAAGCAATTGATCTTACGGAGCAATGGTGAAAAAGAATAAAAGAACACATAAAAGAAATTTTGAATTTATAAAAAATAATGCTGTAATATTTAAATATATATATATCTTTTTTTTAATCACCGTAGCGCCTATTGCACTACAGGAATAGTGCACACTCGAGTCTCTGTGGAGATATGTGAGGTGCAGGGAAGGGAAGGGAAGAGGGATGGCAGCTGGAAGAGCCAGACTGCAGGATCCACCCCTACGCTCTGAACTTCCTAATGGAAGCTCAGGGGTGACGCCAGTACTCCAGGCTAACGAATAAACGAAAGCCTGCGCCGGGAATCGAA
>JAUJYS010000471.1:0-23068 GCA_033995665.1 Melogona broelemanni
CTGCGCCGGGAATCGAACCCGGGACCGTTGGTTTCGTAGCATGTCCCCATACCCACTGAGCCATCGGTTCGTACATTATTACAACCGACTGGGGTGCGGGTGGTCGTGGGTTCGATTCCTGGCGGTGGCTCTCGTTTATTCGATCCTACTGTACTGGTGAAAAGGTGCCCCTCACATATTGCTTAAACAACATGAGGGGGATAATGAATAAAAAAAATCCCTATTCCATCAGCTAACTTCCGATGAACATTCGTAGCTGTTTTATTTTATTCCATCAGCAATTAATGATTTAAGTGCACAATTTAAACCTCCACATTTAATGGTCCCTCCATCTTTCGACCACTCTATGAAATTGTCAGGGCAACTTAATTGATCTAACCGAGTCCAATTTACTGACTACACCGTGTGCGCACGTGATGTACATTATTTAAACTTCTCGCACGTGATGAAAGTGTTCACGTGCGCCATTGTGACTCGGTTGTATTCGCCCGACACATTTCAATTTATTATACGCACAGTAGACATTTTTCACTTGCCGACTATTCGAAGCCTTTTCCGCTTCCAAAAATTCCGTATTCTTTGGGCTATTAGCCGCGGATGATGAGCTGAAGATTCGGCTAATTGGTAGTGTGGCTGATTAAGACAAAAGTGAATGGCTGATTATGAATCATCCTTTTACATTGATGAACCATGTTCGTTATCCTGGTCAAGCTGGATAGTTGATGATTGTCTGATATTCTGGGATCGATTCCCGGTTCGGATGGATACTAACTATTCACGCAATTTAAAAATAAATTAGGGCTTAGTGCGGTTGTCGTAGTGCAGGTGATATATTGATTACCGATTACCGGCTCGGGCTCACGTTTATTCGATCCCGGGGTATACTGATAAAAATGTACCCCTCTACAAATCCTGAAGTGTCTAGAGGGGTACAAAATCTCCTGCAGTTATATTCACTAGTGTTTCACAGCCAATGATTGTCAAAAAAAGTGGGGGAGGGGCTCGGAGACCTAGTTGGGGTAAGATTGAATTGATTGAATTTGGCGGGAATTTTAAGGGTAGGTGGTCTGGGTTCCATTCCCGGTTCTGATTTATGGTAGGATGTTGTTGCTCGAACTTCCCGTCCCTGCCCCTCACATATCTCCAAAGAGACACGAGGGTGCAGTATTCCTGTAGTGCACTAGGCGCTACTGTGAATTTAAAAAAAAAAAATTACTCTCGTACAGCTTTCTCATATTCAAAAATTTCAATTCTGGACTCAATTTTATTTCTTAGCATTTAGTATTTTGCATGTTCATGCGACTCCATCAATGAGATATCAGTCGAAGATCGATAGTTATTCTTTCACTATCGATTTTTTATATGACTTGCGTGATCAGTCCGCGCGCTACAATTAAAAAAAAAATCAACAACCAGTAAAAAAAAATATAATGCAAGCTTTATTACTCAATTTTAATTTCGAACTTAAAATTCGAGGAAAGAAATCCTAACACAGCATATCACATACGTAACTATAAAAATACAATAATGATTTCAATTTTCTTCTTTTCAAAATGTAGAGTGCTGCCTGACGACCACAGTGGACAACTTTATTGCTCAATGTTTTCACAGAAACTGGAAACTAAAGACTAAGCGCAATTCTGTGCCCATTTTACAGCTACAAAACCTTTTGTCTGTGAAATCATTTTTGACGCTAATACTGTTTTGTGCTTCACACCGGAAAAAAAACTATTTCGCGGCTGGATTCAACCAGGCACCATTTTTCTTCCTTCAAAGGTCATATCATTTGGCTCTGAGACTGACACTCAAAATGGTGCATGAAATAAAGAGCGAAAAATGGCGTCGTCTTTGGACATACGACTTCGGCGAATGGCAGTGTGTCTTGCCAATGGGATATTGGTTATATGGGATCGGTCCCGTCGAAATTTCGAAATTGATTGGCTATCGAATGCCACTGGATGGACGTGAATAATCGATTTGGATCGATGACCGACTGATATTAATTACAGACGACAGTGGTGATGGGTACATGGGATGGTATAGAGATCAATTTGGGATTCTGAAGAAATCGCATATTTTAATTTAAAAAGGCGTTTTCTTGGTTTTTCTCTGCACAATGATATTGTGAGCCGAGTTCTCTTTTTAAGAGTTTCACAAATAAATAAAAAGATCATCGATTCATGTACAGTATGGGATAAAGAACTGTTTGGCAAAAATGGAAAATAAAAAATACAATTAGAGTTACAGACATTTTTGATGCAAATTGTTTAATTTAATCGATAACCGCTATCGATTCGAAACGAATATGAATTTTAAGAATTTGCGGGTTTAAAAAATTGGAAAACACAGCTTTAGTTGTGTGTGATCTCTATAATTACAAATGCAATGTGTTTAGTGAATTTAGTAACACAATGTTTGTTCCTTATGCACGAGGGGGATCCTGGTATTGTGAAGTGTTATTTTATATTGCATTTTTTTCAATAAAAGTGATGTAAAAATTAAATTACAACTATTCCCTTGATTTTATTCCAGTTTTATTTTATTCCCATTTTATTAATGTTTCTGGTATCGCGATGAATCGAAAATACAAGCTAAAAAAATATCAGTACTTTGCCAACAAATGACACTAAAATTCAAGAATAGTCTCTGTATGATTGAGTTGTAAAAAAAAGTCATTTAAGGATTTCTTGTTTCATTTTCCACCAATTTAGTTTTAAAATTTCCAGGCATTACTTAATTTGTAGCTTTCAAAGAAGTTTTTCATTAAAAAAAACTATGACAAGCTCCTTGTTCTTGATTACTTATAACGCAACAATAATTGACATATTACCAGTCTAAACTTCTTTTATGAACCATGAAAAATGGCCCTTTGGGTTTCCGCGAGGACGGAAAGTGATTTATTTCCCAGTGTTGAAGTGTTTCCAGAACAGGTTTAATCACGCGATACTAACATGTTGCCACGACCCACCACCTTAAAGATAGCTGTAAGGCTAGCCTAGCGCTTCGCCGCTTTGATGGCAAACTACTACAGAAATTGGTAATCAACAACGCTATTGGCAAGGATCACCTCCGGTACGAATGCATGACCTCAACTTTTTATTGGGTACATATTTTTTAAATATGAAATAAGGAAATCTACCAATTGGCCGTATCTATAGAGGTAACCTAATCCTCCGTGATCTACAAATCATTTCGTAATATTAAATAACATTATAACCCAATTTGTTAAATAAATGATAGGATACAATTTACATGGCTGAAAAATGCATATTGAGTTATTTGGATTAGTTTGGTAATAAGGGCAAATAAAAAGTTAACATGCGCAGTTAGGAGAATTTTTCGTTCACAAACAGTAATTGCCATATGTAGAATGAACAACATAATGTACAGAATCACATAGAAAATCTGCTTTTTGATTGCCAAATTCACAATAAAATAATATCAGATCGTTTTGTACTTATCACCGTTTGCAAACCAGTGTATTTCTCCTCAACCAGTTAAGTTCAGGCAATCAGTTGGTGGCTTCAGAAAAAAGGTGGGATTCACACACCGTCGAATCTTAGGGCGGCGCCTCTACCCTTCAATTTCTTTGGCGCTAACCGGTCAGCGTATTCGTAAGTGTTCTTGAATTTAAAGAGGAGGGGGGGGGGGTGAGAGCGCGTCTTTTCAACGCGTGTCAAGTTTAAAGCAATTTGAACAACGGGTCATTATTTTCGAGACGGTCTTCCGCATAATTTGTAAAGTGGCCGGTAAACAACTTAAGTCGGATGAGCAGCCATCAGCTAATCATCGACAGGTTTTCACTTCCACCGTATCGAGTTACGTGATTTACCCCCGCTCGTTTGAAAATTGCCTGAAATTCCATTCTTTCAACAAAAAAAAAAGGTGACGATCTCAAGTTCAAACCAATACATGTAGGCGCTGTTCGCTAGCAGCATTCCTTGTTGAACACAACGAAAAATAAGTCTAGAGGACAGAGGCCCTATTTCTAACAGGTCATTACATAGAAATGGACCTGGAACTGAACAGAACCTGGCCATTCCTAGTACCTTTTCAAAAATAACCTGGAACTTTTCCGTTCCTTTAATTAAAAAAATATTTGAAAGAAAAATGCCGAGTGGTGTAATTTTCACAAAAAATTGTGATTACGTACATGATGATGCCGGAAATTTGCGGGAACTGATCTAAAGGACATATGCCGATTTGCGAACACAGATAAAAATATTTAGCAATTTTTTTTTATAGTGTAAAATTATTCCGCTGACGACACACTTTGGTAAATTGTGCTAGTAGAAAAATAAAAGTTACGGCAAAAGAAAACCCCGTACACAGAAAAGGAACATTCGTTCTTAACGTTCCTTCATAGGAAAAGGAACTTTAAGCGTTCCAAAGTTCCGCAAAAAAAAAAAGGAACCAGTTCCAAGAAATGGAACTTTTCCGTTCCGTTCCTACCCACCACTGTAAATGACCAGGCACCGCCCAAAACCTTAGTAAAAAATGCTTCTCCGCAGATGGCGTTACCACAAGCACTCAATTGCTTCAAGAATAAGCCCCGATGCAACCACCGTTGCAGGAGCTTCAAATTTCGGGGTCACACTTTTTAATTAAAAGTTTGGTTGGTTTGGTGTCCAGCGGCTGTGAGTCATTTGGGCTTCATCAGCATTCAGCACACACCTCGCAACGTTTCATGCGCTTGGCAGAAATGCCGGAAACTGCCGGCCGACCAGATAGATGGAGCGAGGGGGAAGTAGAGAAGCCTTAAGACGGTTCGAAAACATGGACACGTTATTCACGGCACTTGGCCTCTGGACAGAACAGAGAAATTTTGGTGTTTCCGAAATGTGTAATCGGGTATGCGTGCAAGTTATGACCACACTAGGAGAATACTAATCAGTTGTGAAGCTCCGGTTTTTGTTTTTTTTTTCATTTTTCACTTTTTCATTTCCAAACATGAATTTTACGCCGCAGTGCAAACCGTAAGCGAATCAATTTTGCCAATTTTGTCTTTATTAAATACTTGCAAAGTATTAGGATAAAAAGTTAAAACAATAAAATAATAAATTAAGCCAATGAAATCAAAGTGCGGGAGCACGCCGAGATGTTCATTTTCTCTTGTTCCAAGGTCGTTTTTTTTTCTCATCGTTTAACAGTCAAATTTTAATTTTATTTTATCTGTAGATGGGAATTGGTTATCTTCTAAATTAAATGTATAGATTCAAACAGTACCGGTTGCGGTTACACATAAAAATAAGGAATTGTACGTGCTCCCAGCATTGATCATGGAGAATTGAATCAGGCGAGTCAAACGCTTTCATAAAATTATCTCATTTCTAGGTGGGCGCCTGCGCCTAACCCAATCAGTAGTGAAATACTACTCTAATCATTCAGCCTCCAGTAAAAGATAGGCGAAAGTGAAGAAATTTAATCCAAAGTAAAGTTTGTGTTTGCCGATGTTATGTGAAATTTGAAACCGAGCTCTCAGTTCATCTACCCTGACAGCGTTAAAGTCCTTGATGGATTTCCTTACGTACGGAATTCGGTATGTTTATTCGTTTGAAAAAGAATAACAGCTGCAGCAGCTGTTGCTGCTTTCTTTATCAGGTGCTGCCCCCCAACGTCGCATGTTCAAACAATGAAAACGCGTGCCGAATCTGAATTGGCGCTGTCCTTGAGACAGAAGACGACCACGAAGTAAAAACCTGCTTCTGGATGAGGTCGATGAACCACAATAAGGCGCGCGCTATTTTTGCGCGTGCGCTCGTGGTATGGCGCCACACGCTCGTATTAGCAGACCAGAATCAAAGGTCGTAGAAGCAGGGTTTGATTTGCAAAAAATGAGAAGTGTAGGAGGGGGGGGGGGGTCGAAGTAGAAAAAATGGAATAAATGATCAAAGCCGATTTTTAAAAAAAAAGCGGGCGCGCAGCGGGAATTAAAAAAAAAAAAAAATCATTTGTTAAAAAGAAAAACTAAAAAGAAAAAGCCGGCGTAGCGCGATTGCCTTCTTTTTCACCAATATAATTATTGCAGAAAGAGCGCGCGCATGATGAATTAAAAATAATAATTATATGACGCATACACTAAACAAGTTAACATACAACGCACACTGGACGATTAACAAACAAAAGTGATAAGTAATTTATTGAATTAAAACACCACTACTTTTTGGAAATAAATAGCATAAAATGATAATTCGTGCCACACAAAGTAAAAATAAAACGCAAGCTGCACGATTGAAAACAAAGCGTAGGTAGGTAACCAATAAGATACTGGAATTAAGCAAAATTAAGAAAAGCATGATAAAAAATGGTGGGATAAAATAAAAAAGAGCGCGTGTATCACGATTATTTCACAAATAATTATGAGAAACTCGCAAGGCGATTTAAAAAAGAATAATATTACGCAATCGCAAGGATGATATATAAAGGAAAAATATAAAATATTAGGAGGAACACAGGGAGAATGTTTTTTTATTCTGAACCTGAACGCTAAAGATGTTTTCCTAGGTGTGCACGCACAAATGACCAGGTTGTCCTCTAGGTGGGGTTTTAGCGCTGAAACGCTGGTGGCTCTTATCAACAATTAGCTCGAAAACAGCAAATAAAATCGTATATAATCGTTCCAATTTCCGCTGCAATTTTGCCGTACGAAATTGTATATTATTACGAATGTTGTTTCATATATGGCGGCGCCGCAATCAGTGGATTCACCAGTAGTCGGTAGTGGAACTCAAGGTTCTTAGACGATCGGAACACGATGACTAAAAAAATAGAAGAAAAAAATATAGAATAGAGAATTGGCGCTATTAAACACAGGTATATATTTTTTTTGTTTATTTTCGCGATGGGCTCTTACTGATTATAGGCCTTTGTGGTTGTAGTCACAATTGATTCGATTCAGATTGCAATTTAAATTGAATAAAACTTATTTTTTAAATCTTCCTCCGATACTTTTTCATTAGCACAAACAACTAACACAATAACCTGACTATTAAATTTAAACTGGATTGAAAGGTAGAAAAAAAAAATAGATTGAACAAAAATAATTTATAACATTATTTGCTTTGAAACGAATCGATTTCGCATTTACGTAAATATTACTAGACTTAAACTTGGAAAAATTAAACAACGAAGAAAAAACAGAAAGAAATATATAAAAATTAAACAACGAAGAAAGAACAGAAAGAAATATATAAAGACATTGCAGTCATGCCATCAACAATCGAAAATATCGAAATATATTTTTTCAATTATATAAAGACAGGCACAACTGATTGCTGCAAGCAATTTTCTATGCAGCGAAGAAAAAAATTGATGGTTTGAGAACCACACTCTGCCTTTGGGGGGAAATTGGATGCCAGGAAATCATAATGATTAATGAATCCGTTATGAAGCTTGCTCGATCCTGAACGAAATAATAAAAAATAGGACAATTTACGCAACCATAAAACAAAAAAAAAGCAATTGTCAGACCCGCCATAGCCACTAATGGTTGCTGATAGCCCACTAATGGTAGACACTAGTGAATTGAACAAACTGAATTCGTGAAGTGAGGAAAAGGAAAATGTGTTGGAGGCGAGTTAGGAAGAGGAGAAGGGCGGAGCGGGCAATCTTCAAGAACTCCAGGAACACACCTATCGAACAACATTCTATTTTTAGTTCGTTTTTCGGCCACTCGCAAGTACTCGAGCGATCGTGTTGAAGATGGTGGTCCGATCACACAAACTGACCGTGAACTAGGCTCCCAAGTTCTCAAGTATTTATTTCCAGGTTGGCGAAGCGACGCTACACGCATGCTAACGAGTTCGGATGTAACTCCCTCTCCCCGCTCACCTCCCCGTCCCTTTCTCCTATTTTTTTTGTTGTTACCTCCCCCCGAACGTGCATTTTTCCTTAGTCCGGTGCCAAAATGCTTTAAAAATGTGATCCGTTAAAGTAATCTTCGCTAAGCCATCTTGAATATCTAAGAAAGGCCACAAACAGCTATATACGCTAAACAAGGCCTATTCATTCCAGTAATTGGTGGCGTTCTAAAGAATCATTTGATTCAAAATTCAAAATTAGATGGAGAATCAGATAACTATCAACGGATACTACAATTTAAAAAAAATAATAGAGTTAATCACGAGAACACGAGATTCACGGCACAACAAACCGTGTAGTTTTGTATTTTTACAACTCCACATGTCCTTAAACACGTTTTATTTACATCTACAAACGTGTTATTCATCATTTCACAGAGTTATTTTCTTCTAAATTAAGTTTGTGATCTCGTTCGTCTTCAAATCACGCGGTCTCGTGATTAACATTCTATTATTTTTTTATGTTCACTTCGATGAACTTTCCATCCTACCATCGTAGATTTACTTCTACGATACTATATTTATCGATACTACAATTGGTTGATTATATTGATTAGCGCCTATCATTAAAGCGCACCCAGAGCTTTTATCGATCGATTTGGATTTGGAAGATATAATAGTCAGATGATTAGAAGGGTCGAATCGTTAGATTTAACGTTAACGATTTGGAAGATATAATCGTTAGATTCGATGTTAACGATTAGGAACATCTAATCGTTAGATTCAACGTTAACAGTTTGGAGGAACGTTTTGTCCCTCCAAATCCTAATCGATCGATAGTAGTTGATTTTGATTTTGAATCGCGTTGATTTTGAATCGATCGTAGCCCTGGGAACGCTTTACTGGTCGCTACTTGTTAGTACGTTAACGATGTAAACGTCGACAAAAACGTCGACTAGATAATTTTCCCCAATTGTTCAAGTATACTTCACTACTAGCGGCGACAATTGATACCTGTGAAACCTGCGCACGATGACGAAATGAGCTCCACCTGGTGATAAAGCCCAGCACCCATATATAAATTATACAAGTATCGTAGGTTGATTGAGCAGGAGTGAAAGGGTCTTATTAATTTTCCAACAGATGGAGCCACAAGTCATTTTAAATTTTCAACACGCCCTTCAACTTATGAGCTCTCGTACTGGTGGAATTACTTGGTTGAAGCGTTCTTTTTTCCGTTCGAAAAACTGAGGCTAATAAAATTGTAGTCTGAAGAAACTTTAAAATGTCTTGTGACGCAATCTGATTAAAACCTACCCCGATCTCAACACTTATTAATCAGCCCTCGAATATGACAATTACCGTGTTTTTTTTCCCGAACAACTCGCGCTTCCACCATCACGCGCGCTGCAATCGGCGTGTTCCACCCTCGGTGGATGGATGTTAGATGGCTCTCGAATGAGTCACAATGGTTTGGCATGGAGTGGCAATAAAATAAACGCAGTCTACCGTGCGGTGGCGAGACTTGAACTGCTTCTTCGAAATTCAAAATGGCGTCATAAAAATATGCACAACGCTCGAGGGTCAGTTGCAAATTGCAGCCACCGATAGACTTTTGGCGGTGGTGGAGGAGGAGGAGTTGTAGGTACCTTTTTTTCATAGTCTCCCTGGCTCGTGTGAATGTTTTAGTGAGACTGGTCTCGCAATCGACAGAAGTGGCGCCCGCCTTTCAACGAGCGCCCTCGGGCCACAACCCCTTCTTCATTCCTGGGTCGAGGGAATCGTAACAGAAGCGCCGGTCCACGGCGCCAACACCGATTAAAAGCCAGGCGCACACAGACTGGGCTGTGCTGCGTGCCACTGTTCACCAGTGTTGTGCAGAAACTAAAAGCGCTAGGAGAAAAATAAGCGATTTTGAAAGCCAAAAGCGCTAGGAAAAAAAATAAGCGATTTTCTCTGCAACATTACGATTTGGGCAGGAACGTAACGAAAAAAGTTTTGATCCTTTTTTGAGGAATTTAGAACGCTTAGGTTTCTTTTTTCCTAGGAAGGAACGTTAGGAACGGTTTAGTGCATTTTTTAAAGACCTGTAACGTAGGTTCCTTTTATGTGTACAGAGACCTTTCGCCATAACTTTCAATTTTCTACGAGTAAAATTTTCCAAAGGTCGTCAACAGCGAAACCATACACCAAACGTTCACTATTCATATCAGAAATTGTTGAAGATTTTGATCTGTGACCGCAAATCGGTATATGTCCTTTAAACCCGTTCCTGATCAGTTCCTCTAATCCACTTCATGACCGTTTGGCGCCACCATAAACGAAATCACAAATATTTTGTACATTCTCTGCATCTTTTTAGTCAATATTTTTTAATCGAAGGATCGGAAAAGTTCCAGGTTCCTTTTTTCAAAAGGAACAAGACACGCTCAGGTTTCTTTTAATTTATGAGTCCCTTCCCTTCCCTAGCTGCCCCTCACATATCTCCATAGACACGAGGGTGCAGTAATCCTGTAGTGCACTAGTCACTACGGTGATTAAAAAAAAAAAAAAAACTAGGAATTGGATTGGCAACGGATTTCATTTTACATGGAATGATCGGGAACTGGATCGGGTTCCTTTCCAAAAGGAACGAACAAAAACCCTGACTTTTTCCCAACCGGCGAGTTCAAACAATTTGTTTCGATGATTAGATTACTTTGAATTACGATAAACACTTGTATGTGCTTAATACTCGTATTGATACAATAAATTATTTAGAAAATCGTACACAACACACAAAATCACACATTTCGTTACATTTTTGAACGATTTTAAAATACCCTTGTGAAATTTATCCCCGCATCATATTGTCCCTGGGCCATTTCGTTCCCCGCGCCATTTGGTCTCAGCGCCATTTGGTCCCGGCGACATTGTGTTCGACGTTATTGTAGTTTGCGCCATTTGGATGTGATCGGGAACTGGAACGGGTTCTTTTCCAAAAGGAACGAACAAAAACCCTGACTTTTTCCCAACCGGAACAATTTGTTTCGATGATTAGATTACTTTGAATTACGATAAACACGTGTATGTGTTTGATACTCGTATTGATACAATAAATTAATTAGAAAATCGTTCACAACACACAAAATCACACATTTCGTGTTAAGATCACATTTTTGAACGATTTAAAAATACCCTTGTGAAATTTCTCCCCGCATCATATTGTCCCTGGGCCATTTCGTTCCCCGCGCCATTTGGTTCCTGCGACATTGTGTCCGACGTTATTGTAGTTTGCG
Organism: Melogona broelemanni; assembly: GCA_033995665.1. Classification (NCBI taxonomy): domain Eukaryota; kingdom Metazoa; phylum Arthropoda; class Diplopoda; order Chordeumatida; family Chordeumatidae; genus Melogona; species Melogona broelemanni. The sequence continues at coordinate 11,078 of JAUJYS010000471.1, forward strand.
CCATTTGGATGAGAGGCCATCATGCCGCATCACTTGAGTATGCACGCAATGTCAAAGTGCGGTTTGACAGTACGCTGTTTGACAGTGTGCGGTTTGACAGTGTGCGGTTGGCTTAATTGCTGCTGGCAAACCCTCTCTAATTGCAATCTCGACTTCATCTTATTAGACAAAGCGCGATGGGCAAATCCATGAAGCATCGAGTCGCTGAAAAACCTCACTGATCTTTCGGAAAAACGATTACTTTTTTTTTCTTTCCTGCTACATCGAAGAATTTATTTTTCATTACGTCATCACACCAATTGGCATCACTTTTTTACGCTTTACGAAATTATCGACAGTTTCACAAATCATGTTACCAACCATCAGCTACAAATGGATTGCAAGCATCGTTGCATAACATAATCGACATTTGTTTCCAGCTGTTTTACGCCTATACATGTTGAAATTGCCGGGACTAGATGGAAGCGCCTCACTACGGACGAAAAATGGCATTCCCACCATGTTAGGTAGGAACGGAACGAAAAAGTTCCGTTCCTAGGAATTGGATTCTTTTTTGAAGAACATAGGAACGCCTAGGTTCCTTTTTCCTAGGAAGTGTTTGATTTAGGAGAAATCCTTGTTTTTCCCCTAGCGCGTTTGCTGTTATCAGAAGGATCGATAGGTTAGGTTTACTTCTTTTTAACTAGAAAAGAAGATATTTTTTTATTATTCAAATTGTAACTAAACAGTACAACGCTTTCTTGGCCCCTGACATCAACTCTGAGAGTTAGTTAGCCAGGAGCCCTATTTGTGCACAGGGTTCCTTTTTCAATAACTTTCAATTGGTTACGAGTATAATTTTTCGAGCACTTGTTCATGGCGTCACCAGGAATCGGAAACGACTCGACGGATCCTAACAACAACAACATAATTTTTCGAAGTATGCGACAGCGGAACAATTTTGCGGCATCAAACAGAAATTGCTAAAGATTTTGATCTGTTAAAAGCTTTTGGTCTGTGACCGCAAATCTACATTTGTCTGGTAGATTTGTTCCGATATGTTTTTTTTTTATTTCCTAATATAAGGAAAGGAAAAGTTCCAGGTTCCTTTTGAAAAGGAGCTTAATTTAAATTTTTGGGGAATTTTTGGGGAACTTTTTGGGGAACACTGCATTCACATTATGCAACACCAAAATTAATGTTGTTGTCCTACGACAAAGTAGCAGGTTGGTTCTGGTCGACTTTCTGCGGTTTCGGAGGAACACATTTAATTTTTCCGAAATCGTTCATCGGAGGAACTGGAACAGGTTCATTTCAAAAGGAACGAACCCAACACTGCATTCACATTATGCAACACAGAACATTAATGTTGTTGTCCTACGACAAAGTAGCAGCTTGGTTCTGGTTGGCTTTCTGCGGTTTTGGACTCCAAATTAGGCATGAAGCGAGCCACATGAGGGCGCCACCGCGGCGGTCTTGTCCTCTCACGAAATGCTCAATAACGCTACAAAATGAGCTGCAGAGGCCACGTAAAAGATGATTGACAACCGGCAGATTTTTTATGGGCGATAAATTTTTTTTTTTGGTGGGAGTCGATGAGAGAGTGAGGCGGTTTTTGCCATGGGTGCCCGAAAATTGGGCGAAAAAGGAATGCCCCGACACGTAGACGCCGTCCGAACGGCGGACACTGGTCAGTGTGCATGTCTGGGTCATTGGCTCTTTGAATTTTTAAACAGGCATACCTGCAGGTATGCCATCAGCATCCTACCCCTTCTTCATCCATCCCCATCTGTACTCCCTCCGGCCAGGTACAATGACAATTCTAACCCTCACAATAACATCAACTATTATTCTACTTTCGGACGGAGCCAGTTTTAATAAACGGAAGAGATTCAATTCAATACCCCGCCGTCAAGCACTGGTGTAACCCTTTGGCAAAAGGGGAAGTCATAAATTTTAATTTACTCAGATTCATTTAAAAAAATTTAACTTTCTTTAACATTTTTTTCTTTTTATTGTTCGAACTAAACTTGTTCGAGTGGAACACGTTTCTTGAAGCTCTCTTGAATGCGCTGGATAGGTCAAAGATATTTGATATTACAACCTGCTGATCTCGTGCAAAAACCACAGAACTGATTCAAGGAACAAATTCGCCAAATCTTCTGCTGGGATTGCTGCAATATATATGCGGCACCCTCTGGTGTTCTAACTTCTTTCTATGGCATATGTCTAGCCATACGTTCGTACACGCAGTCAGCAGCGGCCGTAACATCAGAAAACAAGTAATTGGACAACACTGTCAAATATCAGACATGCAAACCGCATTCTACTTTTCGCAGGTGATGAAAAGAACCCAGCTGTGTTTTTTACACGCAGTGGCAACAATGGGGAGATCGGCTTAAGTATCCATAGTATTCACCAAATTACACGCCTGGAATATGGCCGGCGTGGACAAATACGAACCTCCCCCCGTTTCAGAGGCGAAACCACAACTCCGGAAAGCTCATTAAAAATCACGAAATTTCAATTTTGACTTTCGAGTTGACGTTCAAGACACATAACTTAGCAACAGAAATCCACACATATTTTAGAGTCAGACGATTCGACTGCTACATTTTATCAAATGTTCGTCTTTGATGCAATCGAGATTTTACGGTAAATCGCCGAACCGCAACAGTCTTTCCGGTTCGGCGATTTACCTTACGTGCCTCTCGTGATTAATTTTGTTTCTTTGCTCAAACTCTCGATTAAAATCTACACATCGACACATATGTCACACTATCAAAAGAACCACATTTATGATGCTCTCGTTATGGACCGCACTTGTCCAAAAATACGATCTCAAAAGAGTATACTCTTAACAATTTTCGTTTTGTGTGTAAATTGAAGGCATTTTTTGAAAGTGTGCAGGAATCGTTATTTTTGCAGGTACATCTACGGGCGCCTAACACAGGAATGCCTTTTAATGGCATAGCCAATTTAAAGGGGCATTACATACATGTACATCACAAAATTCTAGAAATTGGTTATCCTATTTTACTTCCATAGTCTACATTTTGGCAAAACCGGCCCAGCATTTCTAGGAGAAAATAAAATCCATGCACGAATAGAATACGCAAAGCTGACATAACCAGACGTTTGCACAATGCACTTTCATTTGCCTATTGAAGTTGGGCATGCCGGCTAATCATATCAAGGCAGGTGCATAGCCATTGAAGAAGCCATTGAAGTCGCAGAGACTGGTCACTGGTACGACGGAGGCGCATCAACTTCGCATCAACTTTTCCACCCCACCAGAAGAAACTTTCATGTTTTGTCTATTCAATTGGAAAGCCCGTGCCATGAACGGGAGGACAATGCTTTGGTGGCAAGGTTTAGGCGAATTTAAAGTTTAAAAAAAAATATTTAAATAATAATAAAAACATGATTTCGAAAAACCAAATGTTTAATGGATTGAAAATAATTGAAAACAATAAGTCGACCATAATCGAATAATTACTGTTTGCGGTGCGGCGGACCCGGGTTCGATTCCCAGCATGAAAGTTTGCTTCAAAGCAACACGCGGGGTAGAGAATCTCCTTTATTAATATGCACTGAAATAAGTGCAAGGATGACATCAATTTTTTTTGCAACTTATTTTTTATTCACTACAATGATCAGTAAAAAAGGTCAATCAAATTTTTGACGTTCAACTATTAATTTGACTTACGATCGAAAGTTGCAGTCATGGACAAATCATAATTTCATCTCATATGATATGTCTGCTAAATTTATTTTTAAGGTGACAGCTTCTAACGTATCAACATTTGTGTGAATTATTTTTTTTTTAGCATTTTTCGTGACTGGTACACTGATCCCTGATTACTGACCCAGTCTCTTTTCCCCAGCCAAAGAGCAAGCTGCAATATCGAAAGGATTTTTTGTTAATAAAAAAGATGTGCGCATGATATGCAAATTCTTTTATTCAAATGCGTCACGTACAAGGGCGCCATGTCTAGAATATGTTAAAAGAGCAAAGAAAAAAATTCAATTTCGTTTGGCGCAGAATCTGAAGGAGAGATATTTCAAGAATCGAACGTCACGAATCGGCGAATCAGTGAATCTAGTCGAATATACGAAATGAGGCAAACAGAAAAATAGAAGTTTCTATAGTTTTTTTTTTAAATCACTGTAGTGCTAATCATTACTGCACCCTCGTGTCTCTATGGAGATATGTGAGGGGCAGGGAAGGGAAGGGAAGGGGAATGGCAGCTGGTATAGCCAGACTGCAGGATCCACCCCTAAGCTGTGGACTCCCTAATGGAAGCTGAGGGGTAACGCCAGTACCGCGGCTCGTCGAATTAACGAGAGCCTCTGCCGGGAATCGAACCCAGATTCGCTGGTTGGCGAGCGAGCACGCTACCTCTCGGCCACAGCGGATGTTTCTGTTCCGTTCCTTCGACTAAAAAACATTTACAAATAAGACGCAGAGTGGTATGAGGTTCACAAATAATTTGTGATTACGTTCATGATGCCAAATGGACATTGACGGGCACTGATTTAAATGTTATGTGCTGATTTGCGACCCTGATCGAAATCTTTAGCAAATTATGTTTGATGCTGTATCGCTGTCGACACATTTGGAAAATGTGTTCTCGTAGAAAATTGAAAGTTCTAATAAAAAGAAACCAGCACACACAGAGGGAACCTCCGTTCCAGTTCCGCAAAAAATGGAACTGCATCTGTAAACATTCCTTCCTAGGATAAGGTACCTAGGTGTTCTTAAGTTCCTCAAAAAAGGAACAAGCTCAAAGGAACGGAACAAACTCCTAGGAACGGAACGGAAAAGTTCCGTTTTTGCCCACCACTGGAGAGGCCTATGGCGGGGCCAATTGATCAGTTAAGGATAAAGATGCCCTATTTTTACTGCAACTACAATAATCACAATCTTTCTTTGAGGGCGGCCTAGATATTTTAGCCTATACTAGATTAACCTAGCGTACCTAGGTAGGGTACTTTAACGTGTACCTGACAACGTACAGGCATTGCACCTCGGTGCAACTAAGGGGTGGCTGAATTCTTCCGCAATTTTTTGCAGGGTGATGGCACGGAAAAATAATGTAAATTTTTTTTTTTTCTCGTGTCAATAAAAACTAAACTAAACATATACAGCGTTAAGGAAGGCGTGCGTACAGATTTCCCTCGCTCGAAAATTTCCTGAGGTCCTGATCGGGAACCCCTATTAAAATTGATATTTTTGGTGCAATGGTAATTTATTTTCATGCTAAGATACAGTACGGTAGTTGAATTTTTCGTAGAGCAAGTGAAGGGTTCAATTGGCCTCAGACAACTTTCTGAGTTTTCCATTTCCTTGAGGCAAGCGTATAATATGATATGCACCGGGGAATGAATGAATGAATGAAAAATTTATAAGCGGAATTGAAAAGTTCGATATTTTTGCTTCGACGACCCAGCAGACACTGTTAAGCTCTGTCTGGCACTTTACAATAATTTATCCGAAAATTTATTCTTTCAATTGGTACGTGTGCGTGGAGAGCGAGGGCACTGACGAGCAGCCCGAAATAATTGATGAAAACAATGAATTATTTATTCCATTTTTTTGCGTGTAGGGATAAAGTGAATTAGACGCTTCTGTTGCATAAAAAAGACATGTTTTTTTTTGTGGTGTTTGGCCAAGTGCCAAATGACGCCAGATACAGTTCCAGTTTATTATAAGAAAATCTACGCCTTAAATCGGAACACAACTAAGCATTCACCAGGCAACACAAATATTGGCTTTTCTTGGTGCAATTTGGCTTTTCGCTATTCCGATGAAAAAAAGAACCAGGGCGTTCCTAGTTCCTCTTGAAAAGGAATCAGGAACTTTTTCCGTCCTTCTCCGTTCCTTCGATTAACAAATATTGGTTTAAATTCCATTGCATCATTTCCCAAAAATTGGTAATCACAATAATTAATTATTTTCCGATGTGCGGACACAGATCAAAAACCTTCAACAGATCATAATCTTTAGCAATTTCTGTTTGATGTTGTAAAATTGGCTCGCTGTCGACACAATTAGAAAATTGTACTCGTAGAAAATTGATGATTATGGCAAAATGAATTATGTATACAGAAAAATAAGCCGATTTGCATGGATATTTTGACGTATCCTAGCATAATTGAAATGTTCATCTTCGATAAAATCCAAAAAAATAAGTCCCGTTCCAGTTCCTAAAAAATAAACCAGCTCCTAGGAACGAAACTTTTCCGTTCCTTTTCTACCTAACACTGCTAAAAAAGTAATTTTCAATTACCACTTCGTTCGCAACAATTGTCGCTAATTGTTTACGTCGTAAACGGGGGCCTCACTCAGTAATTAGTGGAACCCCGACTGTTTGATTCCTGACCCCAGTAGCTCCATGGAATAAACGTACTGTCACGTTTACTGCTGAATATTGACTAGGAATTGCCAACGAAATACATGTGGTACTAAACCTGTACACATTAAAATAGCACATTAAAGAAAAAAACATATTACCAAAGATAAGCTGGATCAGGGTTAAGAAAAGCTGTAGTTAAAGGGGCTGCAGTTTTGGAAGTTTACGGTTAAAATCCCCCCGGAGATTATTTTACAAAACGAATAGAGAAATGGCTTCGGTACAGCGAACCGAAAAAGAAGACGAACTGAGAGTGTCAAAATCTCGAAATAGGACAAGATCAAACTACTAAAAAGTAGAAAGATAAAACCTAGTATTATTGTACTTGGGAAGGGCATGCTTGCAATTGTTAATGTTTTATATTCTCTATCCGAGACGTTGGGCTGCAGTTGTAGATTATTTTACGTTTATTTTGGTTATTGGTATTGATTATTTTGATCATTTTCACGATTTTGATCAAGTCACCGTAGCGCCTAGTGCACCACAGGACTACTGCACCCTCGTGTCTCTATGGAGATATGTGAGGGGCAGGGAAGGGCTGGGAAGGAGATTGGCAGCTGGAATAGCCAGACTGCAGGATCCACCCCTGAGCTCTGGACTCCCTAATGGAAGCTCAAGGGTGATACCAGTACCGCAGCTCGTCGAATGCTCGTCGAAACGACTGCTTCTGCAGGAAATCGAACCCGGGACCACCCGCTTAGTAGTCTATGACTATAGCCACTGTACCACGGGGGCCGCACCTGTTTTACATCATATACCTACAATCATTCACGGAGGCGCGTGTCAAAAGACCAACTTCAGTAAAACGATAACTTATTTATTTTTCTAATGTCCCATTTCCCTGTAGCGATCGAAGAATATCCACGAATTGCATTTTGCGATGGCGCGTATCCTCCAATACCCGAACTTAGTGAATCATCAAGTTATATTTTTGATTAATTACCATTAACTTTCACCCAGACGGGGATTCAAACCTCACACACATAGAAACACAATCAGGTACTGGGCCGAATCCGTGACAGATTTATGATACGCCAACTGAACTAGCGGCCCCGACATTATTATTACAAAATAAATTCTCTTTCTTCCGATTTCGACAGTTCACATAAAGATAATGAAGGGAACTTGATAAAAATTATTTAACTACTTTGTCGTATCAATTAAAATGACATTTTTTGCTTATTACAACTCGTGTCCAACGTGTTTCGAAATGAAATACATCAACTGTAAAACAAATGTTACATTTGTCTTAAACTACGGAGTTTTAAACGACGACGGCAGCGCCACCGAACAGTGACAGCATTGCGCATTCACCCTTGCAAGCAGGCAATCACTGATGATAGCTAAGAAGGCAATGTGCAACAGAGGCAGCGAGGGCCGTCCGGAAAACGCTTAATAATTAAGTGGGAAGAGACTATGACGCACTCTGAAAGCGAAAGGCTTCTTTTTTCAGAAATGCGGCATATAAAAATGAATTACAAAAACATAATTGCTCGCGTCGGCTAAATAAAAACAGCTCGCCCGTCCCTCGATGCGCCGAGTCGTTTCGGGACATTAATTTTGTGATGAAAAAAAAAATGTTCTTAGACGACAGAAAGAACAACCTCGAAAGACGCTAAGCATGTTGCAAGTTGACATTTTCCCCTTCATGGATGACCTTTATTCAGGCAGCATTAATTGTCTCCAAAAGCACATTCATCAACCTTATCAGTTTATCCCTTTCAAGACCGTAAAAAGATAATATCACGTTTCTCAATTGCAACTTTTAATGAAGGCTGCATGTAGCAAACTGATCCGAATGGCAAATTACTGTTTGTGAGTTCAGAGAAAAAAAAAATGCAAGTTTAAAAAATAACTTAATAAGCTGTACCGAGAACACATTACGCGTAAAGGGATTGCATCAGCGTTTCGCAGAAATTGCCATAAAGTTAAAAACCGCTATTAATAACGCGAACAAATATTGATTCGTAAGTATTACCCCTCCAATCAAACAACTCTTTGGTCCCCGCAACGATTAATGGTCGGCTGAAAACAAAGACATCGGGTTGCAATGCAATTACAGTCGTTTAGTAGCGTGTCAAAAGGCTATAAAATCAATACAGCTGCTATATCAAATTATTGTTAAGGCAGACGTCGGGGCAGGGGCTATGAAACTGTGTGTGCATAGACATTTCATCGCTGGTGACGGCGTAAATATTGGGCTCGCATTTATAGTCGACGCAATAAAAAGCGACGTAGATTTTGCGCATGCGCAAACAGCACGTTCGTTTTCTCTTCCTGAGGACCACATTCGTGACTGCGCTCACACATTTTAGAAAAAGTATTTATTCTTCAAGCCTGAAATCATTTCTGAAAACAATAGTGAATCATTTCTGAAAACAGTACTGAATCCTTTCTTAAAACAGTACTGAATCATTTCTGAAAACAGTACTGAATCATTTCTGAAAACAGTACTGAATCCTTTCTGAAAACAGTACTGAATCATTTCTGAAAACAGTACTGAATCATTTCTGAAAATAGTACTGAATCATTTCTGTGCTTAATTAAAAGCGCTGCTCAGTTTCCAGTGAAACAAAAGACGTGCATTACCGCCATATGGCCGGTTTCACTGTCAAAAACTGCCACTGGTGGCAAATCCTGCTAAATATCGGTCGCAATCTGCTGCTGCGTATGCTGACTGCTGCATTTGCAAATAATCAGCTGATTCCCTATAATGCTTTTATTTCATTAAGTTCCGCTTACAATCCTAACCCAGGAAAGTTATACTTGCAATCCTAACCCAGGATGTTGTCCTGGGTTCCACAACACCGTCTTGCTTTTCTCAGATTAAGAAATTGTTGTAAGCCATATTCTGGCAATAAGTGTAGTTCACCTAGTCTCCCTCGGGCCAGTGGCGCTGCGATGCAAGTCGAATACGAGTCGCAAAAACGAGCATGCAAGTCGAATAAGTCACATACAAGTCGAATACGAATCGCAGCGCCACTGGCTCCGTGTCAACGACACTTCCTACCAGATTTCGCCATGACAACAAGATGGAAATCCCAACCCTGGTGAATATACCTCTTACTGTACCTAACCCCGTGTGAGGCTAAGCAAATCCGAGGAAAAGGCAAGACTGTGACGTGATACGGCTATCCTGATAGCATAGGAGGCTACACTGTGACGCGGCGCATATCCTTTCAATCGAGCAAGCAAATTGTACAACTTGGAGACGTTTCCCGGCACCAGAGCTCAAGAAGTTGGGCCGACGTAATTTTATATTGTCACGTCGAGCGAGCGTGCTGCGTGGCTTTCGCCGACAATTAACGACGACGAACGGCGACATGACGAGGCTATAGCTTTTTTTTTTTTTTTTCTTCATCTCAATGTCGGCCACCTGCTCGTTATAAACGGACGGCACGCTGACGACATCCGGGAATTTAGTCTGCGTCTGCCTGGCTCAGGCCGTAGCAATATTGTGGCACGCGCCAAAAGAGCGAACAGAAAATTCAGTTGGACGTCTCGTGACCTAGTTACCGCGAATCACGGCTGCCATTCGTTCTGCAGCGTCATCGGGATATGGGGGAGGGCATGGCATCCCCATGCCCACCCCCATATCAACCCCCACCCCCATTGGCCATCCCGCGGCCTCCTGTTTGGCCCGCCCGTCTGTTCGGCAACACAAAACAAAATAAAGCCAAACAGGATACAAGATCAATGAAAAATGGTGACTTTAAGCGAACAAGTTTTCCAAGCGACACACAGTATACATACAGTTATTTAAATGCATAGAGGTGAACATTTACCTTAAACGAATTCTCATTTTTTCTGCACTTTTCATGTTACTTGGGAATTTACATGTATTAGAGAAACATTTAAACCAGGATCCCTTGATTGAATAAACAATAACCAGCGCCGAGACTGCAATAACAGTCCTTACACGTTTTACCTAATATTTTACTGATCGTCTTAAAAGCTAGCAATTTACTAAATAATTTTTTTGTAACGTCTATGACATGTTTTTAGTGAACGAAATACATGTATATTTGAACAATTTATAAACATCACTCAAAACGTTCATCTCTCATTTTAATCCCTTAAGTTTACTCAATCTTTCAAGTTTACTCATCGTCATATTTTAATTATTCTACGATTTACATCCATCGTTCAAAACAATGGTTGACATTCCCTAACTGATTGCGATTGTTACAAAGTTGTCTAATGCGAAAATCGACAAAGCAGCAAGGAATATGAGGATTAAAAAAATATATATACAAGTGTATGTATCCTTTCAGCATGAGGAAGTCTACTATAAAACCGATTACCGAAAACTGTGTAATTGCTCGACGTAAATGTAATTATTATCTCCCCTGATTTGTGTTGGTGACGACCATTATGATTGCGGATGTCTAACTAGAAAAAGGCAAAACTAAAATCACAACTAACGGATAATCGATTTTTGGTCATGATACCAATGCAATGAGTCCTTCAAAACGAGACAGTCGTGATTTTATAGGTCTCCGATTGTGTCACTTTAGCCACCAAAGCAAATCGAACGCGAACGGAACATTTGGACATGTGTTATTATTTCCTTAGATCAAATTTGTTCGGCTCATTTAGATCGTTCGTCAGGGTCTATTGTTCTTTTGGCTTGCTAGATTAAATTATAAACCAATAAAAAATATATTTTTTTCAACCCGTACAATCAATTATGTCACGAAACGGACAAAATAATAAACAAATACGTAAAGAACGATGGACCCGCAAAAATTTTGAATATTCGTAATTTAAAGTTCAGCTCTTTTTATAAAGTTGATTATTTAGGATGGTCACCATCAGCTGACCGATTTCCACCAATGTTGAATGCCAATTGAATGTATTGCTATTGATAATTTCAATAGAAAGAATTGTTCAAAGTCAAATGAATTTTAAACTATCCGAATCGGTAAACAAGTCACTCTGCCGAACGTCGCTAATCATCTCAGCTATTTCAACCAATATTGATTGTAAATTATTTGTAAAAATATTACAAATTTTTAAATAATCAAGATTTTTCATGAAAAATGTCATTCAAAATCGAATGATCAGCTACAGTAGCATTGTACTCGTAGTCGATCTGAATCGGTATACCTACTCGGTAGCAATTAACTATTAATTAATTAACAATTAACAAACAACTAACTCTGAACCATTAATCCCCAATAAGGGCAAAAATTCGAAAGGGAAATTGGCGCACTCATAAAAAACTACGATTTACGACTGCGTAAGCAGAAAAAATTAACCAAATTTTAAAATGTCAGCCCCCATCCCAAAAAAGAACAACAAAAAAAAACTGTAAGCGCCACTGCCCGTAAAATCGAAAACGGCAGCATATTGGCGAAAACATCTTCTTCCGCACACGGAAAAAGCAAGGCCGCAGCCACCTTCGGGGCCACATTTTGTTTTTGGCCGAGAGAAAAAAACCATGCTGGCTCGCAACATCCACGCCCGAGGCTGGGGGAAAGGAAGCATAAAGGCGGTATTTCACTAGGCGAATAATCGCGGCGAATGCAGCTGAAGCGCGCAAATTACAGCAGCACGCGAACGAGGGTTCAGTAATCCTGTAGTGGGGGGGGGG
>JAUJYS010000472.1:0-23059 GCA_033995665.1 Melogona broelemanni
CATGAGACGAAAGGCTGTTCGGATTACAGGGGGTTTCGGATTACCGGGGGTACGGATTAGCGAGACTCTACTGTATAACGTAAGTTCTTGTATTGGGAACAAAATCCCAACAAAACTAATTTCTAATTTCTTTATGGACACATCTACTAATGAAAGATGATACATTTTACAATTCTTGATTCTTTACACAATTTGATGGAATTCTTGAAACAATATATTTGTATTTGAAACTCTCACTGACACACATTTAGGAATCAAGCCATACGCAGATGATACTACTATAAAAATAAAAATCCGATCACTTACAGAACTCTTTGTTTAATAAAGAAAAGAAAATATATACAGAATATATTTTAGTTGTTATTTGGACGAGTAATGAATTGGACACTTGGAATTGCGCAGTTTAGTGCCATAAATGATGATTGGATGCGGGTGGTGTACCGGCGTGCGGATGATCTTGTGTGTAGGAAAATGAAATTGTAAGCATTCACAGAGGTCGAGCTAATGGGGCTGGTACTAATCTTTCGTGCTAAGATAAAGAATGTCAACGACGAAAGGATACGAAATGGAAATTAGGTTTTCACCGCCATGGACCAGACTAAAGAAGAAAGCTCGCACCTGCAAAAATTTGCATTATACGGCATTCGAGGCATTATGCAGAGCGGTCTTCCTCTTCAAGCTCTTACCGCCTCCAGATAAATCAAAATATCGACCACTTCTGCATGGTCGCACTTTCCCTTCTCTATGTGGAGTTTCTCGTACGATGTGGCTACATGCTGGGAGGTTCGATAAAAAGTCGTCGCAACCCGGCGGCCATGACCAATCGATCGCAACTCGATCGTCTGGGCAAGACGACCAGACTCTCAATGAGAACGTGTGTACAAGAAGATAGGCTTTTCTGATATAATAAATGCAAATGTGGGGGTTCCACCTTTTGGAAAAGGTGATAAATATTCGTTGGAAAATCTTTAAATTCAAGCACAGCCAGTTATTGATAAATCATTCTCCATGAGTTATCCATGTCTGCAATTACTTGTGTATTTTCTGAAAAATAAACATGCACTTTAAGTTTTCCTGAGCAAAAATGAAAAAATGACCTGAAGTACGGCCGTTAAGTCCAGTCGGTAATGCTTCCGACTACAGTGCGGACGGTCCCGGGTCCCTGGTTCGATTCCCGGCAGAGGCTGTCGTTTATTCGACGAGCCGCGGTACTGGTGTCAACCCTGAACTTCCATTAGGGAGTTCAGGGCTTAGGGGTGGATCCTGCAGCATGGATATACCTGCTGCCATTCCCCTTCCCTTCCCCTCCCTGCCCCTCACATATATCCATAGAGACACGAGGGTGCAGTAATCCTGTAGTGATTAGCACTACGGTGATTTAAAAAATAAAAAAAATAAGTAGGAGCGAAATATTTTGTTTATAGATAGATATAAGTGATTCTAAAAAGCAAGACAAAACAAAAGACCCGAGGCTTTTTGGTTGGCGAAATTATGCAAATGCCGGATTCCCTAAAATTATACTTTCATATTTGATTGATTGTCGTTGAAGAGAAGTCATCAAAGTCCATTAAACTTGTGTTGAAAAATATTTCGCTAAGAATTTTGTTAGAAATTATTTAAAAAAAAAATATCTTGTGTCTTTCATTACTGAAAGATCACTCTCAAACCATTATCAGTTACAATTTTTTTAAACAGTTCTTCCCGTATTCAAAGTCAAATTTTCATTGAAAATTGAATAGCAATACAAAATTATTTAAAAATTCAAAATTGATTAAAACGGTTAACACAGTAGTATTTCGGGATATGATTTGGGGGAAAAAGGTGGCTAATCAGAAATTAAAAACAGTCTCATGTCAGTTATAACGACAATAAATTAAAGATTCAATGTATTATAACAAGATACAGTAATGTCTGCAAGGTGGCTGCCATGACGTGACGGGTAGCAAGAACCGAATTAAAATAGATACACGGCGTTAGGATATTGAATGGGGGGATGCTTGCAGGGAGTGGACGAGAAGGCGGAATAGCATTAGGGGAATAAGCGGAAAGAGGCAGCACGTGTCAAGATTAACTAGGACGGATTCACGCGCGAAATTATGCAAATCAACAAATCCCATTTCAGCGAAATATATATATATATATATATATATTTATTTATATACGAATACGCCCCATGTACGCGTCCAGGTCACGCTACCCGTGTCGCCCGGTTACCATGGCAACGAAAAAGCATCATAATCGCGTCCGAAAAATTCCATTGGTTATACCATGTGGGACGCATCGCACGAGAATCTTCAATAAGCGATTTATCGTCCATTTCGCCTGTCCCCGCACCACCCCCAACACCCCCTCTATTGATGAGTCTGCTCGGGGCCACCCACATACGTCTCCGCTGGGTTGACGGTGACGACAAAGACGCCCCCTGCCGTGATTAATAGCCAATCAGAATGACAATGAATCCGTATTTGATGTCATAATAATCTCCTCTTAAAGCCGCAGAAATCGACCGAAACTCGGGGAAACTAGTGTCAAGCTGAAATAAGACACTTTACATGTGGGGATAAACTCGTATAACGTGGTGGTGGTGGCGGTGTGGTGGGAGGCCGCATTGCGATTAAGGGCCGGTTAAAAATGCGTGGCCATCTGTTGCGAGTGATTAGGGATTTCCAAGGATTCGATACTTTAGGCTTAATGATCCAAACGGATGACCGATCAAGAGTTCTTAATTGAATTTGTGTCACGTGGAACGTTTGTGTTGAGACCACCTGTCCAACGGGGATACAAAGCATTGAATCAATTCAACGTGATTTTTCAGGCAATATTTGGACAATTATGCCTCTGTTGGTGAAAGCTTCCGATTAATTCGAAACACGATTGAAATGATGTTGACTACTTTTTGAGACCATGTTGTATACAGATGAACATGCATGTAGTTCAAATTTGTTAGAAAAGTTACGTAGAACACGAGCCACGTAATGCTTAGTAAAATTAAATAGGAATTGTTATCTTGAGACAACCTTGATTTTAATTATGCCATGTATTTTTTAAATGTCATTTACTTTTTTAGTTAAACAGACAAAAAAAAAGCACAGCTACATTGCAGGCCGTAATTTATTTTATTGCGATATCAAAATGCATGGAAGTTCGAGTCGCCTACATGAACCTCTGCGGGGTGCCAGACCTTTTTCTTCTGATATTTTTTAGTCGAAACAATATTCGCGTTTTATTTCGGGGAATATGTACAGTATTTACTTTAAATAACTACAACTAAATGGACGCCATACGGCTGTTGTGCCACACGGCTGACGGCTACATCGAAAATGTCAGTAAATTTAGCAGTGCATCAAAATACAGTAATAAAAACGCCATAGTTGGATCATTAATTAAATCAAAATTTCAATACTACGCAAGCACAAATTGACAAACTAACCAGAACATTAAAACGCGAAAGTTATTCTTATATAAATCTACCATGAATATTGAACTTTACAAAAGCTTACCGTATAAATCAGATGGATGTTATTTGAGATAATTTAATAACTACATTAGTTGATTGGAAGTATACGCAATATCGATAAATGCATTGCAGGTATTGACTAACTGGAAAAAAAAAATATACAAACAAAAAAAAAAAGCAATCACGTAATGAGTAGGTAGGCGCTGCATTTCAACGATAGTACACGGGCATAGGCCAAGGCAACGTCGGTGCCCACACAAATTTTACTTACTGCGGAGTGCAGAAGAAGGGTATATCGTACACAAAAAAAAAATCGTGTAATCCGGGCACGTAAAAGATAGGTCTAAGGCCTACGCAAATTAGGACGAAATTATTCTGGAATAAAACGTATCGACGGTGGCGAAAACAGCGGCAACAAAAAAAGAGTAATGCGAATTTAATATGCCCGTCCGCCGTAAATATAGCGCATGAGCGTGTGTGTAATGATCGCACCAATGTTGTTTATACCGCACCGTGTACATACATCTATAGACGATATTATATATCTCTAATACGTAAAGATGGTAAGAAAAAAAATTCGCGAGGAAAAAAAAACCAAAATGGTTGCTAGGCGCAGCTAGCTGCTTGCGCGGTTGCCGACGTGGCTTCTTCATGAAGGAACTCTCTTCATTGCGGGCTGAACGCGTGTTTCTTGTTTTCAGTTTACCACCGTCGGCAAAATGTTGAAACTCGCTTCGGCCGAGCTAGCAAAAAAATTCCGCGATCCCGCATCAGTGAGAGGAGTTGTTGCGGCGAGACAACAATTTGGCGAGGGCGAGGGCGAAGAACGTGTATAGACGTAGAGGGCGCGCGAGTAGCTTCAGCCGATGACGTCAACACTTTATATACCATTCAGCTAAAGTGGAACAACATCCAAAGAGGTTCAGTATAATAGTAGAGAATAGAGCGAATATAAATTTACGTTATTGGCGATGGCGCCTTAAACTCATGGTGATGAGCTTGGAGAATTTTCCCGACACTTCTGATGCATCAATTATCGCGCTTTTTAATAGCACCTGTTTTTGTTGATGGTACCACTTTCACTTCTTGACGGCGCCATGCTGCATACCTGGCTTTTTTCATTTACTGTATACGAAGAGCCAGTATTGCCCACAAAAAAACAGAAACGAAAAGCGTCAATCCTTAAACGCATGCAAACCGCCGCCATAATGCTCGGTGCAAATGAAGCGTTGATCTGAATTTCGTTCGAACCCAGTTAGCCGTAGACAATCGCGAACGTAGATCTAAATCCAATTAAACTCCCGCTCTATCTCTGTCAATGACGCGCCGGTCTATTCCTGTACGCACTTTGCACACACGCATACGTGTCTGCTGTGCAGCAATGACCAAATCGCTGCATGCGCACGCCAAACGGCCTGTTTATCCGTGTTGAAAACCTACTTATTTTAGATTTTAGATACACCGCAGCATTACCTAACACTTCAAGAGTCAAGTCATAAATTATCCTGTCTCTCTCTCTCCCTCGCTCGCTCGGGGGGCGCGCGGGCGCAATTCTAAATCACTCGGTGCCGTGCTATGTGTGTCCATGTGATGCTGGAGTTCCACTATTTCCCGTTATATACCGCCACTATCAGCCGCCCTCGGTTCCCCTTCCCGTTTCGTTCAGCGCACGTGCTCGCCAATTCAATGTCGTAAACTGTTCCTATTTCAAGATCTGTATTCTTGGAAAAAGCCACGTGTTGAAACTGCCATTTAAAATGCATTATTATTGCTTCAGTATCTCCAATGCAGCAATATACACGTGTACAATTGCGCTATAACGTGTAGAGCCTGTCCACTTTCATTATAAACCCATTCAAAATCTACCGTCATTCGACAAAGAAGAACCAATAAAAATAACCTGTTTTTATTAAATTAGTGTACGGCTGCGCTGAATTATCTCAGTTGTTGGAGAACTGATTAGGAAATTAATGCCGCCCACTTTATGTGCTCTCGTGCAAGTCACAAACGAGTAGGTCTAAAATTTGATGCTCGCGAATACTTCGACCTCCCTTGCTTCAGCTATAAATGTAGTGTTGTGAGTGAGAGTGTATGTGTGTGTGTGTGTGTGTGTGGCATGGGCAAAAAAATGCTTTTGCATGGTGTGTAGATGTAGAAAGTTGTTATTTATTGCGTCGTAAAATATAAACTACTTGTTTAGCGATGTCTTAATCATGTGTTTCTGTTTTTTTTTCTTCTCTTCTTCTTATACGCCCCTTCTCTCTTACCATTCAGGTAGCCGGTCGAATTATTGCACGCTGAGCACGGGATGTAGCGGATTTGGAAGGATGGACTGAATGAAGACCAGTTCGGGACATGACAAACAGAGCTGTAAATAACTATAAAGCGTATTGAATATTTCGGTTTATAAATTTTGTTGGCATTATTGATAGTTAATTAACAAAACCATTTTAAATTTAAACAGCTCCTGCGACTGTTTTTTTTACATTGAAATATTTTGAATGTTTATTTCCATGACGTTTTTTATATCGACAAATAAATTTCCTATGTGTACACACTTGAAACTATGCACTATTAATTAAAAACGAAAAATGAAAAAAATAGATTCATGTGATTTATTTTAACGTGGTCTTAATTAAACATGAAGTGTTAACGAGTGTGAACGAGCGTAAACTCGAAAATGTACTTTTTGGTCTGGACGCTCGTCTGGAAATGTGGAGAATGCTTTTTACCAGTTGGTGTGCGCGCACCGAGACTAGATAAAAATGCTCGAACATGTACCAACACAACAAGACCAAAAGCCAAAGACGTGCTGGCTAGAGCATGGCTGTTCGATGATCGATTTCATTCCACGTCCCGAGAGCGCATCAAAGTTGGGGAAAAAGCTGGAGGACAGATTAGGGTTCGAGGGATGTGGAGGAGCTTTTGGGAGGGCGCTCTAGGCAAAAGTGGGCCGGGACGCTTGAGCGCGCGAAAGCTAGAGAGGGAGAGCACACACACGATCATCGTTTTACGAAAGACAGAGTTTAAACGGAGCTGCGCTACGTAGCTCAAGGTGGAACGGCTCGCGAGAGCACATCGTTCTATCTGGCTGCCAACTCGTCGGCGCTCTCGACTAGCGCGCGCCAGAACGCACGTGAGGAGGCCAGCGAAACCAGCGCGGGCCACGCGGAGCGCCAGCGGATAGTTGAGACAGAGCGCAAACGCGCTCACAGGCAGCGGTCCCGCGTGCGCGCCGCCGGAGCGCTCGGCGCGCGCCGTCATTCGTCGGCTGCCTCGCCGGCCATGTTGTTTTGCCGAGCCAGCTGTCATTTATCACTGTGACGTTTACGACCGGGGTCAGATTACTGCGCCGTATGTGGCTGCCCGCACTCACGTGATATGCTAATTTATGGCGGGCGGGCGGAGCCAGCAAACAGTTAAACGACAACTGGGAAGAAAAATTATTTCCATCCAATTCACCCAAAAATTAATGATCATGAGTTCGTTTTTGATGAACTCTACGGCGTACGCCGATCCGAAATTTCCGCCGAACGAAGAGTACTCGCAGAGCAACTATATATCTGGTCCGGCCTCGGAATACTACGCGGCCGCCGCCGTCGTCCCCACGCACCAAGTGCCGTCGCCGGCGCAGCACAACCAGCACCACTACGGATACGGACTCGGCAATCAACCGCACCATCATCACGTCGTGAGTTATGGCCGGGATCCGATTGGATACACAAATCACGGCGGTGGCAGTGGCGCCGGCAACGGATACTACCACCACCTGCAGCCGCCTCCTCCCCAACAGCAGCAGCAACAGCAGCACTTGTCGGTGGGGGCCGTGGCCGTGGCGGGTGGGACCCCCATCCAGGACACGAACTGTGGAGGCGACGGTGGCCTCCACGCGCCGTCTCTGGTTCCGGTGGCAGCTCCACCTCCCCACCCGGCACCCCACGGAGGTGGCGGTATCATCACCACGGCCACCTGCACCACAACCACGGCGGTGGCCATATCCGGTCCACCGGGGCCACCCAGGAGCCAGCCGCACCACCACCTGCCGCACATTTCCCACGGCCAGGTGCCCCTGTCGCCCACCAACTCCAACCCAGCGGCCCTCAGCCCCGGCCAAGGCGGTCCCCCATTGACTCTACAGCAGCACCATCACCACCACCAACAACAGCAACAGCAGTTGCACCAACACCAGCATCAACAGTTCCAGCACCATCCGCACCAGCAACAGCACCACGCGCAGCATCACCTCCACCAACAGTCTATTCCACCGCACGGAAGGTCCCCTATGCCACCCTCCACGGCCTCCTCCTCTTCCCCACCACCGCCGGGTTCCCTGTCGGCCTCCCTGGGCGCGGTGTTGGCCGGTGGAGCACCTCCGAACGGCGGTCCGCCGTCGCTGACCGGCGGCAACACCGGCATGGGCCTGAGCCACTTGAGTGACACGGACCTGGATGACTCGCCTTCGTCCCCCTCTTCCTGTTCCCAGCTCCTGCAGGATCCGCCGAGCGGTGACGAGGACGACGAAGACGACGACGACGAGGATGACGACTCGGGTGGAACACCGGTCATATATCCGTGGATGAAAAAGATTCACATCAGCACAGGTAGGAATTGTGTTCCCATACCCCCTATCCCTCACATAGGTACGCAACGCTCATTTAAAAGAAGAAAATAAAATAAACATTATGCATTTTGATGGCTCCAAAAAAATACCACCAAAAATGCACGCAAACGCTGGCTCCAGGGTCCCCCCATTCGAAATGCGCGATATATTGTAATAAAAATATTTAGAAGTCGATTTAGAATGTCAAGCGCAGTTTTGTCAGGCTGAGGACATTGAATGAATGAAAATCGAAAAAGAAAGGCGGAAACTGAGTGAAATTCCCGCCCGCGTTCAACATACGCGTCGTAAAATTCTGTTGACAAATTGTTGAGTAGCGGGCGGGCCCTCTACCAGTAGCTCCTCTAAAATTTACGACGCCATAAATAAGAGAACAAGGGGGCGCGCGACGTTTCGCTAACCTTCCGCACTTCGGCGTTGGCCTTTGCAGCATACCACGCGCTGGCTGCGGGGGTTATGCAACAGCTGAACGGGGTTACGTGTCGGATTAGACGAAATTTAAACTGCCTAAATCGACGATTAAAAAAATACTTCCAAATTATGTAATCCGTTCGTGTTGCACATAAAGTATATAGAAAAATGGCGAAACGCTGATTCGACATCATAGCCTTAAGGTGTAATGAATGGGCAACGAGATGGCTGAACTTGTAATGGTCCCCATAAAAGAATACCTGAATCTCTTTCCGTGTTTATGCACTTTCACTACTATTTTATTGTTCCCGCTGATTCGATATAGTTGGGGTGGGAAAAAATGTTTGCCAAAAAAAAAAACACAGCATGCATGCTGTTGCATCTTAATGACTCGGGATGATGATCAAGCAGAAAGACACACCAAACGAGACATGCGAGCAAAATTGAACCCGCCAAAATCATTTTACGTCAAAATGCGAGGGAACGGTCACGGGGCAAATAATAATAACGATAATAATGTGCGAGACTCGGCCTTTAACGCGGGCGGCCCTGTCTTCATCAAATCTCCGCGTGCGTGTGTATCTCTCGCGCCCGCCGGTCCACCATTGATTGTGTGAGGCGGGGAGATAGAGACTCCGCGAGAAAAAAGAGCGCGCCGGGCCGTCAAAAAGTTACGCGGCGGCCGCCCGCGCATCGAGTGAAGTTTCCGCGCTCATAAAATCGGGGGCGCTTAACGAGTGTTTAATGGAGGACCGGACGGGCGCGCGCGCTCACGGGCCAGATAAATAACAACCGTAACCATAAATTATGACTTTTGTCAGCGAGTGGTGTTGTGCGGCTCGCAAACTATTATGTCAAGAGTTGCTGAACATGGCGGTGCCTCCGCGTTATTCACGGTACTAATCATAAATCAAGTAGCAATTCATCTGTATTTTTAGCAAGGGAAGAGCAGAGGGTGGGGGTGGGGTGTTAAGATGGGCATGTGTCTGCGTGTGATTCCTCCTAATAGAATAAGACTGAATCACATATTAAATAAGGAGAGTTAAGATGACGGGTTGAGGGGAGGGGTGTGATCTTAGTGATTATATGATAAATTCAAATACATTGGTTATTACCAAAATTGACAGTCGATACAATAAAATTACGCTGATTTCAAAGCAATTATAAACTTTCAAAGCATCGAATATTTTCTACTTACAGTACAGTACAGTACTTACATGCGAAATATAAAATTGTTACCGGTAAAATTAAAAAAGGTAAAATAGTAAAATTGTTACCGGTATGTACAATGAAATTGTTACCCATCAAAAATGGTTCAGAAGCTGATTGATTTGCTTGAAGGTCATTCCGTGAAAAGATGGGTATTTTCAGCATTTCAAATTTTTGCTTACAGGAGAGATGATAAATAAAATATTCTCCTGTCATTTATATATGAACAAGGCAAAATATTTGCAAGGTCGTCATACCAAACGTTGGAAACAGCAAAAAATAAAAAATAATCATGACAGTAAAAATAGTTACGTAAATATGTAAATCTACTTCACTGAAGCATTTATCAACGTAAATTAGAAAATTTACTTTTCCAAAACAAAAATAAATAAATAAATATCCCAAGGCATGCAATGTTCTCCTTGAAAATGTTTTTTCAAAGCTACCCAATTTACAATGTAATACAACAAACTGTTCTCCATCGACGAGACAAAAAAATGATTGGCAATTGGTTGTGCTCAATCGGCTATGCAATATTTGCCTTTTTTCATCAGAAACAAATAATGCAATGTTGTCCTTAAATTAAGTTGACCTCGATCAACATTGTAAATTGGAAATAAATTTTTTTACCAATTAAACGAGATCAATGGTCCATACCTGGCAATAACAAACCACTTTAGATTGCCAGCTCGTCGCTTCAGTATAAGGTTCTTTTGCATGGTCCTGTTTTCCACCTGCTAATGGAATTTAGCTGACGCATACAAATATTGTCTGAAATGTAGACTGGGCAACAGTCTATCTGTGTAATATTGAATATTTTGTAAGAAACTTTTGGGCGCGATGCCAGATTATTCCATTTGAACTTATATTATTTTGGAAAGCTGATGTAAAAACTAAATCCAAGGATTAACTCATGTAGGACCTTTTTCATTTATTTATTTTTTTTTCTGGAAAGAAAACGTGAAACTGCAGGAGGTCCCAATTCAAACCATCAGAAACAATGAAAAATATTTCATGTATAAAGTAAATATTTATTGGAGCCACAACATATTCAACATATTATTTCAAATACATTAAATGCTCCGGCACTTTTTGTTTAGTTTAAATCCTTTTGATTCAGAAGATACCACACATTAACCAGTAAAATGTAATGCCACAAGCAACAAAGTAAAAGCTTGAAAGAGTCATTCTCACGAAGGCCACCTCAGGTAAAATAACATTCAAATATCACTTCGAATGTCAAGGTACGCTTTTTAAAATATCATGTATCAAATCAAATTTCCATTCAGGTAAAGTTACATCGTCAAATTACGCACGGGTGACCGATGTAGGCATATACCTTAAAAAAAAGGAAAAAATACTAGAAATACCTGTACATTCCCCAGAAAAACATATTGTAAGCTGATCTCAAACTTGACTCATAACCGTCGCTTAAATATAGCAGATCCCTACCTATGTACGTGCAGACCAGACCGTTAGCGGGAACTTTTGGCAAGTGTCACCACCCAACCACCCACCCGCTTCACTAAGTGGACTATAAAGCTGACGTATTATCGAGTCATAAATCAACCTCGCCGCAGAACAGCCGACGCGAGTCAATTAAATAGTCGTAACCTCTTCCGGTGACACCACACACATACACACACATACTATACACATACGTAGTGGGACATCAAGTTTGTATGTCGGCCAACACGTTTTATAAATAAGGACGCGTGCGCGCAGGTGTAAACAAGAAACATTATTTCTGTGCCACCGCGTATATACACTCGTATATATATTTTACTGGTGTGTAAATACACAGCCAGACCGGTGCTATGGTATCAGCTGAAGGAGTTCGTGAAGTGTACCGCCGAAACCGGGGGGGAAAGATGGAAACGCGCGAGAGCTGGAAATTTACTGCATTTTAGTTAACTTAATCTCCATTATGCGCGCGCGTATATACGAGTGTATACGGCGAAAGGCAAATTGTATGGCGTAATAGCGAAATCCAAACACTAGCTCTCTTTCTCCATATAACATGAATATACAGTATGTAGTCTCGCTGAACCTAGGCATTGTGAGGCATTGCGGATGATGGGGCGAGCTAAAAGAATGGGGCGACGCGGCTTGTGGCTCCAGAGGTTGCACGCTCCACAAGAGAAGCTATACGAGTTCGCAGAGGATGCCCTCCCGTTTTCGTTTATGCTGCTCCACTCTATTGACCGGTTGGTAATAATTTAAGAGCGCCGTCTTTTGGTGTCGCCGTCAACGTGCTTATCCTCCGGGGACCCCCCTTCTTTCTATTGGTCGGTGTGAGCTCATGTGCAGAGCTGAGCTCCATTGATTCGGCATTCTTGTGAGATAATCACAGCGCAAGCGTTGCGATGTTGTAAATTGGTGTCTGCATAATAGTGCGTTTTTCAATGCTGATCCAACAAAATTGCTATTTAACCGGATAATATTTCATTTCCCTAGTAGAGAAACTTGCGATTGCCGTACCCAGGCACCCATTAGCGTTTGTTGTTGATAATTTTGTCCTGAACTGTGTTGCAGGACTGTTTTCGATTTCAATGAAGCGAAATCTTTAAAAATAATAATATAGGGACGATTTTGGTTATGATGCTGGGATGCCATTATTTTTTTGTTACAGCGCATCATACACACAAAATGATCCGAATCCAAAATTGATACCAGATTCACATTTTCAAGGGAAAGTTTTTATTTCAGTCCATACGTTTAAAAGTTTTTTTAATGCAAAGAACAGATGCGAATAATTTGACGAGAAAAATAAACAATACGAAGATACAGCATCTTGGTTCAATTGCGCAAAAAAAAACATGTAGGACCATAGTTTTTTTTCCACGGAAAAATATTGGCGAAAAATGAAATACCGAATCACAAACTTTGCTCTAAATTGGGCTAGTCTGTGTGTGTTACTAACTTAAGTGAAACGTAAAAAATATCAGCAACATAAATCAGTAGCATTTCAAATATATGTACAATATCGATTTGCAAGGAACAATTGACATAATACTTGCACCGCAACATATTAATATCTGTTATAATCCACGGTATGTGCAGTTAGAAAACAGAAATACAATTTCGAGACGAACAGTACATGTTCATGAAAATTCCCCGAACCGAACGAATAACCATGAACGAGATTATGAAATTAACCTCAAAACGATAAAGTCATGTCGAAGTTATTAGAAACCTGATAATTACGCGACCTAGGTTCTGGAAGTAGACCATAACACGATTAGTATACTTCCTTCGCTTAATTATCATGTTTTTTTTAAAACTCCAACACGAATATTATTTTTGTGTTTAATTTTACAATCTCGTTCATCGTTGTTCGTTCGGTTTGCCTCGAAATTTTATTGCTACGTTCTTACTGTACGTACCGTGGATTGTATTTGAAATTGTCGATATTTAGGGCTTCTTAAATGCCATCTTGACTCCCAAGATCTCAGGAGGGTATAGCACGAGCGAATCCCATAAATTGAACAGCGACCGCGGCCATTAAGACCGAAATATATATAAATGTGTGTGTGTGTGTGTGCGTAGAGCCGACGACAGCGCCACCCTTCCACCGACCCATTGCCACCGTTGATATAGAGGTGGGAATGGCAGTGGTGGTGGTGGTGGTGGCGGACGTTCAGCGAACTTGGTTGCGGAGATAAATCATGGCTGCGACCGTGAAAACCGTTTGAGGCCGGGACGCGTCGATCTATCTACTACACTACGCCTGCTGCATAGGCCTACTATATATATATACTACACATGCCACACTATACACACACTATTGTGCGAGTCGAATATAAATCGTGCCCCATGGACGCCAGCACCAGCCACAGGTAACCCCCGGGTAGGCCTAAAATCGGCTCAAAAGATGGTGGAAGGGGAAGAAAAAAATGTCCGTTTAGACTCGAGGGGGAGAAAAATAGCGTATTAAATATTATTGGTGGAGTGGCAAAATTGAAGGATGCGGTCGGGGGAGGTTAGATACTTGGTTATTTATAGATGGTCGTGAATTATTTGCTCGGTGGCTTCTTCGGTGTCATAAAATAAACGGAACGACAATGATTCGATTAGGCGTTGTTACTGTTCCTGCTGTTCGTTTTATACAGTGTTCACGAAAAAAAAGGAAACATTTATGAAATTGGTTGAAATCGCGCAAATATGGTGTCAAGACATACCGCAGCGCGCTCACGTACGGTTGTATGACGTCATTATTTATTTTCGCGTTTCAAAATGGTGTTTGGTGTATGCATGGGAGGGAGTATTTGCGCAAAACGAAACATTTCAATGTCAAGCAATTTCTTATGATGTTTTTATATGGTAGGTGGTTGGACAAACATGATTCTCAAAATTTTGTGAAGAAATTTGTCCAAGACGTTTTTACCAGAAAATTCCATAAGAAATAGCCACCTTCGCTTTTCACATAAGCAAATGGCGGCGCACTCATGCATACCAAACACCATTTTAGAACGCGAAAATAAAATAATGACGTCGCAAAGCCGCACGTGCGTTCGACAGCATTTTAAAAAGAAAAGTTTCGTCAACGTATTAGCGCATATTTCATTTTGTGTTAATTTTTTTTTTGTAGAAGATGTTTTGCAATTATAGTTCCAATATTACTACTGTTCCCTTTTTTCGTGAACACGCTGTATGTGTAGCGCTCGCCGCACACGTGCGCTA
This sequence comes from Melogona broelemanni, assembly GCA_033995665.1. Taxonomy (NCBI): domain Eukaryota; kingdom Metazoa; phylum Arthropoda; class Diplopoda; order Chordeumatida; family Chordeumatidae; genus Melogona; species Melogona broelemanni. The sequence continues at coordinate 14,379 of JAUJYS010000472.1, forward strand.
GCGTCATCGGTTCGTTCAGGTTTCACAGCTTTTTTTTTGTTCATTCATAATTTGCGAGCCTCCATGCATGGTGCCTCCTTGTAAGCATAATGAATTAATGAACCTTCTTTATCTTCAAGAGCACGCCAGACATTTTCTTTTTAAAACTATCGGCCACTTGTTCGGGCTGGTCTGCTGCTGTATGTAGAAATATAATTTTTTTTATAGAAGAAATAATGAGTTAATTGCCTATCGTTTTCGATAAAGCCATCTGCATTGAGTCTGTAATCTGTTCGAGGAACATATTACAGAGCGTAATTTTTATTTGCGAAGAAATCGACAAGATTAACGACTTGATCGTCGAAATCGCATTACGCCGCATGAGACACTCATATTCAAACCCTGAAAGAATGAAAGAATTTAATTTTCGACTTTTATGTTACGCTGAATGTTTTTTTTTATTTGTAAATTTGACCGTTTACGTTTCAAACAATGCGCGAATGTAATTACCTTCATAGGAGTTTCATCTCACCAATAGAAAAATAAAAATATAACAATAATTCTTACAGTTGGAAACACCAAGTACAACAAAACCGAACTGTTTAGGCTCAATATAATTTAGCGATTTCATCTCGTCCTGGACGAGATGAAACCGCTTGATTCGCAGGAAAAGTCATACTGTTTGTAAATTTATGTTAAATCACAAACAACGTTGATACAATTACACTCCATCTTTGTAAATGTATGCACAAGTTTTTTGTTATTATTAAAACATCGAAAATAACAAGAAGTTGACGTTTCCCATTCTCTTTGGTCAAGAATAACTCATCAATTTGGGCTATTGCAATCCAACGGCTCCTAATGACAATCAATTTAAAATGGTTATATTTTTAATAAAATCGCTAAGTAATTTTTTGTAAATGTACATGTTTTCACTTCGAAATTAGACAGCTTCAACAACCCAAAGAATAACAGTCGTTTTGTGTGTGCGGTTCACTGTACATATTCCTGACTATCCCGTTCGAACATGACAACCCAACCCGATTTGAGACGAAGTTAATCTTCAAAACAAACATGATTTCCCAACGCGAAACCATTCCATTCCAAAATTATTTAAACGTGCCAATCGAATCTGGGAATGACAACTATATTTCAAATGAAAAATACTGATTAAAATAAATAAAATCAGTAAAATAGGGTACGTTAGTTTTTCAGCATTGACAAACTAAAATAACACATACCATCTATCAATGCAAAAATGCTTCTTCTTATTGGATCGGGAATACCGCTTACTGTAGTAGTGGTTGTGAGGTTCATGGGAATGTTGTTGGAAAAACTTGGAAAGACAAAAATGCCTAATGGTCAAATAAGAAATGCTGGAGGTGGTGATGGTGATCCGAGCACACCTGCACACGGGGAAAATGAAGCTCGGCTAAGGTTAATTATAAATGGTCCAAAATTGCTCGAGGGATTGGCGAGAAGAACATCGATGGGTCGGGCTTGACGATGTGGGAACGGAATCAGGCGGCGAGGGGCGGAGGAGGGGTGCGAGGTGCCCGCGAGTCTGCTCAGGTATTATAGATACTGCACGCGAGGGATGGCCGGCCGGCCCGTCTTTGGCGGATCGCCGCGAGTGACCCGATAATAAACGTGCCCCAATATGATTTATGACGAGCTGACCGCGTATGGGTGGCTCGTCCTTTCTCTGACGCCTCCACGGACCCGATATCAAACTTCTACCACAAATATTTCGGCAATTATTATCATTTTTTTTTAAATATTACCCTTCGTTCGTTTCTCTAAACAAACAACCGACAACGAAAATAATTATGTGATTCGCACCTAAACAAAATACAAGACCTAATAACGTACCTGTATTGTTCAAACTTAAGATAAAACCCAAAGAAATGTTTCACTGTGGTTATTTCAGAAAATACCGTTCATCAAATCTAAGATTTTTTTTTAATAAATCTGTTTTTTATAAGTTGCTTCTAGTTACCTCACATTCTCAAAGAATACTTTTGAATAGATGACTTGAAAATCAAAATTAATTGAAAGTAAATGCGGGGATAATGCGCATCTAATACAGAATATAGGGATTCGTAGATGAATCAATCTAGAAAAATTGACATTTTAGGAAATATAAGCATCCAACTAATAAATGTGTTGAGCTTATTTTTTAATCGATACTTGTTATAGTAAGTGTCTTTAGGTAATGGAATAGGTAAACTGGCAGCAAATGAAAGTTTAGACATAAATCTACAGGCACATGGAGCAGTGTGCGATTATTTGATTCAAATCGAAATCTCTAATGCTAGAAAATGACACACTAGACACATAATCAAATCAACGAAAAGAAAAATTCTACATAGCAGTGTTAGTGCGACAAGCTCGCTCTCTATGTTCCTGACTTGGTCTCAAGAGGTTAAACCAAGCCGTGCGAACGCACCGAAGCGAAAGGCTAAAAAGGATATAAGTCATGTCGAAATCGACGCCATTCCAAAAACATTGTATATAGTCAAAATTAGGACGGCTGCAGTATGGAAAGCCGAGCTCTTTATTCTTTTTCTAAAATAACCATCATTGGTCCGATTCTCTAGACTCGCGTGTGTAAATCATAGGTTGACGGGCACCTGCTTTCTTTTTAAGCGAGAATCGAAAAATAGTCGGTTCCTTCTATGAGGTTTGTTAAGGAAACTGGCCATGTTCGCAGAATCACAACCTTTTTATTTCGTGTCCAAAATTTCAAAACAAATACAAATATAAAGCACATTCGTCAGTATCGTATTGGACAACTGATTTGAATTATTCAAATGAAGACTCGCTACATTCAGCAAGAAAGCAAACGTGCTTTGATTAAGATGGTTGTTCGTTTTCTGTTGGTATTTGGTTGTGCATGCAAACAAAGTTTGCCATTTTCAAAACAAAATCAATCTTTCACAATTGTTTGTACGTTCAGTATACAATGTAAGTAAATAACATATCAATCAACCTATTAACAAACCAAAATCAAAAATACCAAACATACATAGTTGATTTGAGGCAATAAATAAATATAAGGTTACCGGTATATCAAATCTTTTATCGTTGATTCACAATTGTTTGCCCAATTTCATGTATTGCACATTAATTAAATCGTTTAAAACATTTGTAAAATTTAATTTCATCATTTTCTATTTTTTACCGAGCGAATGCAATCGAAAAATATTTCTTAGATCATGAATGATTATTTTGTTTCGTCTTTGAAATCCCTTTGATAGTCGCTGATTCGAGTCCAGGTTTATACAAAGTAAAGACCTTCGCTTCAATCCCACCCTCCCTCCCCTCCCTTACGCCTTCTGCCCCCCGACGGCGAAAAATATATCGACGTGAAGAGTCACTTGCGATCGAGTTTGGCATTGGCAGTTGACGAGCAACATTTCCAAGACATGTTCGAGAAAAGTGCCCTATCATTCTGGCGTTCACACAGAGCCGCTGGCCCATTGGCCTTTGTATGCAGCTAAAGCGAAATCGGCTACATGTGAATGTACTCGTACAGTAGGTGGTTACGCCGTGGATTAGTATTTGTACGTTCAATTAAAAATTAATTAATGTTTTCTGGTGATCTAAAGAAACAAAACATCGTGGAAAATTAACCCTCCTTAAACGTTTTTTATGTTCAAAATTTTTGTTATCTTTAACAATGAAAAATTGATTTTTTTGATGACATTGATGATTATTTGATGACAAAAATATGAAATTTATGCCCGATAAAAAAATATATGTCTTGTTTTTTTACGCATAAAAATTACACGTGATTTGTGATGATTTATTTTGTTTCATTGATTAATTTTCTTATTTACGCTGATTTAATTCTATAGATTTACCAATAATTTCGAAATTGTACTGAGATCTTAAAAAATTAGATTGAGAAATCACTGTAATAAACACAAAACGTATAAAATACAGATAACCCCTTCCCCCTTATACACATTTGTTGTGTTCATGCACTGTTCTTTTAAAACGGAGAAATACATTTATAATTCGCTTGGGTAACAACGGCTATACGCAATGCGGCGCTGGACCTGGTTTTAATGAATCATCAACTTTTGAGATCAAATTGTAGAGAAAATAGCGCATTTCGAAAGTAATCGATTTTCAGTTTCACGATATCTTAGATGTATGTCCCTGTTAAATACTTCTCTCAGTATTTATCCTGACGCCATGCTAATTAGATTTGTAATAACACGATTATAATCCTTCGTACATATGTTCTGTCGTACATAGGTTACGCTCACATTTAGCAAATTAGAACGAAGCTATAGTTAACGGAAAGTGGTAAGCTATCGCTCACGTTGCTTTGCTTTCGCTCTTGAGGCTGCTACATGGTGACATTAATCACCAAAGCGCAACGGTTTAATATTATCAATCGCCTGTTTATGTGCTGATTCCACATCGACATGGACGATTGTTTGGCGATCGCAAGGTCGAATGCACGGGGATAGGAACACGTGCTGTGAACATAGAGCCCACCTGTGCACAGGGGGCGAAAAAAAGCGAGAGTTGGTTTTCTGCGAGTCGATTGCCATCGAGATTGCGCGCGTTGGGATTGTGCGTCCTCGCTTCGATTTTAACTGAGGACGCCTGACGCCGCGACCATGACTCGAACCTAAAATGCGCGTGGCAACCCCGTCGTCAAACACAATCGAATATTGAGCGTGAACGTCGCGATACGATCTTTTATTTGATTTGAACAATCGCAAACAGCGCCGGCTGCGTGAGGTCGGTCGTAAATGAATAATAATACCAGGCAATGAGCCAACCTAAGCCACGTGGAATACTTACTATACACCAGACTAAATAAGCTTATATCTAGAAAATGATGCCGAAAAATAACGGTGCTTGTATCTAATTGTTCAAAGGCCATTTCGATAAACGAATAAAAATGGTTAACGAAATTTCTAATTAAAAGCCAATAGTGATCGCGCATCAAGACGCGTATTTGTGGGCTTACCCGCAATGCAGTGCTATCAGTGATTGCCTGCTTAAGGAGCAGCGTTTTTTGAAACGTCCATTTGGCCGTTCCTTGAATTGAAAAATGCAAAAGCACATATACTGTGTAATAATCAAAATAAATATTCCGCAAACATTAAATAATTCATTAGAAAAATTAAAAAAACACAAGTAAGGCAAACAAAATTGCCGAAATTCAATTGAAGAAAAGAACACTGATTAACATGAATGTTTGAACAGTCAATTCAACTATTAGGTTAGTCCAGTGTTTCCCAAACTTTTTGGCTTGCGGAGCCCTTTTTTGAACCAATTTCACTGGCGGAGCCCCTAAGAGTTAAGCTAAAATTTGTCATGGTGGAGCCCCATTTAATACAAGTTAATGGCGTTTGGATAAAAGTTAATGGCGTCCAGGAGTAGCAGTTTGAGAAACGAGGGGTTAGTTTAATTTGGCCACTTCCAAACCCGCCCCAAATTCAATTTGTGTAGTCCGTGATCGCCTTCTATACCCGTGATCGCGGGTTCAATTCCCATTCTAAACCACCGAAATTTTTCGATTGTTTTTTGTTTAGAAATTTGTAATCATCTATCAATCTACGAATTAAATCATTATCTGTCCTCAAGTTTGTTGTGCCACTTTATATATTTCCTTAATTCTAATCAATTTATTGATGTCTTTTTTTCCAGCTAACGGCGGAGTCGGCGGTGGCGGTGGCATATTCCAACCAACGCCGGAATCGAAACGACAACGGACGGCCTACACGCGTCAGCAGATCCTCGAGCTGGAGAAAGAGTTCCACTTCAACCGCTATCTAACGCGAAGACGTCGCATCGAGATCGCGCACTCGCTCATCCTGTCCGAGCGCCAGATCAAGATCTGGTTCCAGAACCGACGCATGAAGTGGAAGAAGGACAACAAGCTGCCCAACACCAAGAACGTTCGAAGGACTAGCGGCGGCGGTGGGAATGCGCGAAATAGCAACAATAACCATCATCACAATTCGAACGCCGGCGGCCATCGGTCAGGCGGCGGGACCGGCAACCGTGGTCAGGCTGCCGGTCATCCTCCTCCTCCCCCGCAGCATCCCAGTCAGCCCATCGGCCCGCCACCCACGCTCACGCCACCCTCCCACCTCACCGAACTGCATCAACTACATCCGGGGATCACGAACAACGCGCCCCTAAAAAATGAGTACGGTCTGACGGCGTTGTGACGTAAGATTGCAGGTGGCACCGGCGGCTAGCCGACCAACGCGGACACTACCAGTAGATTAGCGTCGTTCTTTACTTTATTTTTGTTTTTAATTTTTTGCCGCGAAATTTCTTTTAAAAGAGATGGTCTCGCCTCTCTTTTCAAAGACGGCGGCGATACAGCAGACATGGTATTCTCTGAATGAGAAAGAAGAAAAAGAAAAAAACGGAAAACTTTCGAGTGACGAACCCGAACGTTTTTCAACGGTTGGAATCAGTTTTGTGGCGCGCGGCACCATCAAAAAAAAAAAAAAAAAAAGAAGTAATCTCAAAAACATTCGCCAAGAAAATTCTCACACATGAAAGACGAAAGGGAAAAAAAAAATACGAAAAAAAAGACACTCGCGAAAAACGTCCAGACGTTACTCGCGTGTAAATACGACTACGCATTCAACCTGTATACGATTTGGAAGATATACGTAAATGTAAATAAGTAATCTTTCCCTCCCCCACACCCCCCTTAATACAGTACATAGAGTGAATTGTGCGCGGGTTTTTTTTTTTTTTGTGCGTGTCCATTAAATAGAAATATTATTAGTTTTCTTGTGTATAATCTCGTCATCGGCAGCAATAACTTGTTGGCAAAGAAGAAACCCAATAAAAACTGTAGGCGCCTGCAGCGCCCCTTACGAACACACACACACATACCTAAATGTGGAATCGACACTTGCTGTAGATTTCTCCATTTTTATACTACTCCAAAGTCGATCGAGCTGCACCAAATTCAATTCAACGCGGCATGCAGAAACCATTTACTCGCGCAGCACCAGTTCAAGGAGGGAGAGCAAAATATTGTTCTCAGCGACACCTCGTGGGATTTCGTCGCACTCGCTGAAAACTGGCGCCTGTCTCGTTTGAAACCAGAAATCACGTCTCTAACAACGTTCTCCACGATATCGGCAGATTTTGGTAGGAAATTTATCAACCTTGGAGCTAAGTATCTATATACTCATTGGATCTCAATAAATTTGTTATTGACGCATTTTTCTGGAACATTACCCGCACTGCAGCCGTGTTTGCACGCGGGCAATGGTCCAGAGCTTAATACATGTATACGAAAAAGTTGATCAAAATACTACTACCTGTACAGAAGTGTAAATACATATGTGCATACCTGGAAAAGCTGTGATGTTTTTATTTAGTATTTGCGTACTTAAGCGTGACACGACGAATGGGGCATTTTAATATTAGTGTTGTCCAAAGTTCTTATGGTCATACATTTGAAGCGGTGATTTCATTAGTTTAGCGTTAACAAAACTGTTCTCGAGCAAATCTCAAATTTGGATTGACAGATTTTAGATCATATTCTCTACAGCAAACCCCATTGCAAAGATCTAATGCAATCACATTTCTGACAGCAACTGTGAGCACAAATTTTCTTTCGCAAGGTTCATCAAAATTAAAAAATAAATTAAAATTGAGTTAAAAATGAAAACTGTATTTCAAACAATGTAGATGTGTAATTGTACAAATAAAAAGTTATTAGACGCCTAGAAATTAATTTAATTACAATTACAATTTTATATCTATTTTTTTTAAATGGTCAGTAATTAAATTTTATTATTTACTTTAATTCATCACCCATTGGGTTTTCGTTCAACAGTCTCATAACTATAATATCATTAATTAAATTGCAAGTACTAAATAGAGAATATGACGATCCAATCACATTAAGATAAAACGAAATTGCTGAAAAAAATAAAAATGTAATTCGAAACTTTTATACAATGTGACAGGATAAACCAAAACAGTATATTGATTGCACATTTAAACTTTGTGGCGCTAAATTTAAATTAAAGTAAATTCTTACAAATTAATATACAAAGAGTTGTTGGATTTTCTTTCGTGAATGTCAGTTATGTGAAACCACCCTGTATTCAGGCCGCTATTGGAGGAAGCCATTTTATACATTTAGGTGTAGCAGCAGCGCCTATACAGTTTGTCACTCGGTGGGCCTATACAGCCAGGTCTCTAGCATCTATGATGATGGTGGCGGTGGTGGTGGTGCCCGTAGGCAGCTGCTGCCGTACCAGACGAGGCGATAATATTGCACGAGGGAGTCGCCACACGAGAAGCTCGTATATTATAGATCGCGAGTGAGGGAGTCGGTCGTGGAAAGTGAATGACGTCGTGCGTTAGCTAATTCCGTCAGCAGAATTCCACCCTGGAGTATACAGAGCCGGCGGTTGAGATAACGAAGAAATGTGTCGCCAAAATAGGTTCAACTTGATACCAAATTCTTGGGCACACAGACAGGCAGGGAGAGTTACCTTTGACAGTTGTTCACTATGCCACTCAGCATTTTAAAACGTGGGTCTATTTTCTATTTTCTATTCGAGATCTTTAAGAAAAGTTGCTTAATTTTTAAAACGAAATTGTACATCAATCATCCGTATATGGCCGAGAGGTAGCGTGCTCGCTTACCAACCAGCGGATCTGGGTTCGATTCCCAGCGCAGCCGA
>JAUJYS010000473.1:0-23037 GCA_033995665.1 Melogona broelemanni
GGGGGGGGGGGGATTGTGTCTCCAGTGCGGGCCTTTCCGTTAGTCAGGGAACCATCAACCGAGCAAACGACGAAACCATCATTTCGTACGACGTACTTCAGCACGAATAGCAGGCATGAAACACCCATGACAAGACCAGGTAAAAACGGCGGCGGGTTGCGCAAGAGAGACGGGGACTAATTTAAAACCCCGCCACTCCTAGTAACAACTCCTAGTCAGGCTCAAGTGTCTGTAGGGTGGAGGAGGAGGGAATGAGGTCTGCAAAGTCCTGATTTTTCACCTGTTAACTATGCGAATCCGGTGCCCATGACCGGGGCCTCATCATCATGAACATCATCGAAAAACTTTTTTTTTAATCGTATGAGTGTGCTTGCGTCGGCGCTATTTCGTATTCCGGGCACTATTCCGTCTAACCCTCCAGTAATGAGTCGGCCGTGTCCATAGTCCATACCAATTACCTGGGATCATTAAGCGCGCCCTACGCTGCCCTCTGTTGGCCAATGCGGTAAACAGGCTGAGCCAGGTGGAAACAGGCGCCATCTATTTCACAAGCCAGAGTTCTCGGCTTTGCCCGCGACGGGGAGGAATTATATTAAAATTTGGGAAATCGGGAGGGAAAAAATTGAAAATTTGGCCAATCAACCCCAAATTCCTACCAGTTATAAAAATAATTATTTATTTTGTACCAGTGTCCAAACGTGCGCCAAATAGGTTTATATTCCTTAGAAATCGATTTTAAAGAATCGTAAATTAGAGAATTACCGAAAAAAATTATGCCTTGACCAATCGGCCCCAAATGTCTACCAGATATAGCTTAACTAACTCTTTATTTAGTGCCAGTGTTCAAAAGTGCGCCAAATAGGTGCATATGCCCTTAAAATCGATTTAAAAAATTTATACATCAGTTATTGAACCCTCAATTTCTTCCAGATATACAGTAGCTAAATAAACAAAAATGTCAACTGTATAAAAAATATCCTCGACCTTACCTGCGCTTCACCCGACTAAAAATTAATTTTCCTGACTTTCCACAGGCGAGTAAGTCTTAGCCATATATTCGTTAACTCAGTGTCAACCACCAAAAAAATAAACGGAGCTATGATAGGTCAACCAAACCTTACTAGTACGGTTCTAACTAGCCCTTACAATTTGTTAGTTCACATACAAATTCTTACAAACAGCTATCCTACACGCTCGTCTATAAGAAAGGTGGTCTCGGGGAGAAAACGGGCAAGAAAAACCCAATAAAAAGTGAATGGCAAAAACCAGGCAATTCGTTCGAGTCCAAAACTTATACAATTTACACACACACACAAACACCTGTCGGGATCTCGCCGTGCTAGGCAAGCCGGAGCAGGCCAACAGTCATCACGTGACCGTACACAGTCACGTGACTGTATAGTTGTCACGTACGCAATTGGCCCGAACGGACTTCAGATGAAAGAGAACCGCTGCATGATAATATTACAAGCGAAAACACACCATAATATCCCGTAAAAACGCCGCTCGAATTTATGTGCATGTGCTCAGCAGCGCCTTTCACGGCTTCAGCCTTGAATTAAACGCTTCGCGGCGCTACAAATTATCTCCGCCGACACCCCCCTCCCCTCCTGTCATGACAATAGTAATAATTAAGAACCACATTTTTAACAACGTCTGGTGGCGTTTGGACACGTCCTATGGGTACAAACAGCAAAACAAGTTGCATTTTAATTTATTAATATTTTTCACTGATTACTACTACACAGTGAACCCGCAAGCAGCCCCAATAAGCCTTTGTCAGGGGGTCAAATGATCAGTCAAGGACGAATATGTCCCATTTGTATCACAAGCTACTATATTTTACAATTCCTTCAAGGCTGAATCTGATAATTTTGCTTAACCTAGGCTGCCCAACTAAGTAGGGATCTTTAACGTACCGTCTTTTATGGTTCCCACGACTTTTTACTTTAATTTTGCAGGAAAGCCTATGTACAAACCATTCTAGCCCGAAAAAATTCCGGAAGTCTCGGTTGAGAATTGAACCCGCGATCACGGGTGAACAAAATGATCACGCAAACCACTATGCCACATGGCACCACCAAACCACACGGTTAACTTTGGTAATCTTCACATTTGATCGAAATCAAAATGTAGTTAATGAAGCTCCCATGTCCAAAACGGTGAATAATACATTTACGATTAATGCTTTTCCAAAACAAAACTGCGCAAACAAAATGACACCGTTTTTATTACCCGTTTCTCGTTCTGAATCGACCCGAATCTGACGACTAGAAAGAAACATCGAATATAAAAAACAGGTACACAACTAAACCAATTAGCAGCTCCCAATGGAAGCAGAAACAATAAAGGAGGGAGGGGGGGAGAAGGTGGAGGGACATAAAAAAAATGTCGATACGTACGTGGGAACGATACAATATTCTCAAGATAATCGGTGACGATTACAGAACACGGCCCAGCGCCGATCAATGAGTGCGAACTAATGAGTAAACAAAAGCATCGGGGGCCAACGAGATGAAAGAGTAAAGCGGCGACGCGCATGTGATGCGTCATGGTCTGGCGACAGCTGCCACCACTGTTGGCTTCGTTCCTTTAAAAAAGGAACTCGTCCCAATTCCCGTTCCTCCCGAGAAAAGGAACATACACAAATAGAAAGGAAACCGTTTCTAGTTCCTTTTCAAAAGGAACCTGGAACTTTTCCGTTTCTTCGATTAAAAAATTAAAAAGCCCGAAAAAATTACTTTCTAAAGTGTTGAAAATATTTTAAATTCCATTTATCCTAACAACCCCATTTGTAAGTGGAATTCTTATCCCTTGAGTTTTGTATATGAGCGAAATCATGACATTAAAACAATACAATTTTAAAGAGGTTTAATATTGAATATTTCAATATTAATTATTTAAATGTTCTGAACGAAGTAAAACGAACGACCATTCCAGTTCCCGACAAAAAAGGAACGAAATCGTGGCAAGCTATCCTTCCTTGGAAAAAGGAACCTAGGCATTCACCAGTTCCTCAGAAAAGGAACCCGTTCCTAAAAACGGAGCTTCTCTGTTCCGTTCCTATCCAACATTCGATTTCCCTTACGGTGATTCATAATCGTCGAACATCAAAAAGTTCCCTCCTGGATCTGAAACCCTTTTCGCAAATAATACCAATGCCGATTAATCAGGACACCCACCAGAAGATGTTTACCGTGTTCTAAATATAGCAGTAAAAAAATAGGATTCGTGTGCATAATCCTAGTGATAAAAGAGTGCTAAAAAATAGAACTTTTTTGTCCTTGACTGGTTATTTGACCCCCGCCCATCGGCCCTCAGGGGCTGCTTGTGGGTACACAATGTAATTACGGTCTTGGATCTTCGAACTTGAAACTTAGTCGCAAAAACTCTTTAAAAAAATCTTAGAAAATATACGGTACTTTTTCACCAGTGCGCGGCGTGTTTAATTTCAATGCACTCTCGAACGAAGCTCACCTTACAGCAGCGTTAACACGCAGCATATCGCGGACGATGCACCGTCGCATCATCTCTTGTTATGCACGCTTTCACCTTTGGTGAAGGGCATTTATTGCGCATGCGCAAAAAAAAACAACACCGTACTCTACATACAATGCCAATGCAGAGTCATTGCCAGTCGCGGGATATTAAACCGGCGCCTGTGACTACTTCTTCTACGAGGCTGGAAGATTAAAATGATTTTTTTTTACCGAACATTAATACCAATTTGGAGTGGCTTCAGACATCACCTTCACTCAATGGTTAAAGTTAAACTTTAATCTGGTCATAATTTGACGTTGCGAGGTTGTCGCCTGATTATAAAAGGTTTACGACAGCTTATAACGTTAGACTTTTGCACGATACCCAATTTGGGATTATAATTATTTTATTGGTTTGAATAATTAAAATTGCTGTCCTAGTCCAACAAGACAATTAAAATAAATAAATAAATAGTACATTAATATACAAGTCGTTTTACCAGATAAGGACCAGTGTTAGAGGTGCCGTGTGGCGTACAGGTTAGCGTGTTCGCCTTCTGCGCCCGTGATCGCGGGTTCAAATTCGACCCAAACATTCGAAATTTTTCGGACGAAAGATATTCGTACATACATTTTTCTTCCGAATGAAAGTGTGCCTGTACGTTGCCAGGTGCACATACACAGTATATCCCTGCATTGGTCATAAACCTAAGCAAGGTAAAATTATCAGGCAGTACAGTAGCACAGCAGTAGTTGTGTAAATCGGACAAGTTCGTCCTTGGCTGTTCACTTAATTGACCCCGCTATAGGCCTCTCCGAGTTGTAATTGTAATTGTGTAACGATACATGTTCTGAAGTGCTAGGAAACGAAATTGTGATTTTTACGATTTTTGTTTTATCTGTAACCGACAGGTTAAAAATGCTCAACTATTGGACTTTTATTTCACAGATTTATAATTTATTTTAATTGATCAGTTAATTCTCACTTAAATCAGCATCGTATACAGGTAGAAAATTAAACCTTCAAACAATATTTGATTATATTATTATATTATACTTGATTGGCAATCAATGAAGTGATTACAACATGAAATTCTGTACTCCTCATAATCGCTTGAGCATTTATGGAGAGGCACATTTTCACCAGTACCTCCTCGGGATCTCGCATAACGAGAAAACCCGAACCGAGAATCGAACCCGGGATCGCCGCACACATGGCGGATACTCTTGATCACCGAGCAGCGACGACGACCTGTACAAAACATAAAAATCAGCCAGGGAAAGACGAGTCTGCAATTTGCGCCGGGTTAAACAGCAACCGCGCCACTAGATGCGAGATACCCATAAACCTGTTCGCAGAAACCACAATTACATTGAACTTGAACGGGGTGCAAATTAATGGCTGAAAAGCGTGTCTTGCATGTCAAGGTTGATTTGTGTTTATGCACAAAAAAATGGTGGAACTGAGTCGCTCTTGGAGGACGGTGACACTGCAAGACCCTGGTATACCGCGAATTACACCTGCTATACCGCGAGCTACAATGTTTATCGAAAAAACTAGTCTTGCCCAGATTTTAGAGACGGAAAAAAAATATATATTCGAATAAAAAAATTAGAATAACTTTGCAGACAAATGAATACACTACAAGACCCTGGTGTACCGCGAATTACACCTGGTATACCGCGAGCTACAATGAATATCGAAAAAACTAGTCTTGCCCAGATTTTAGAGACGAAAAAAAATATATATTCGAATAAAAAAATTAGAATAACTTTGCAGACAAATGAATAATACACTGCAAGACCTATCGACTTTTAGACAATAAATATGTAATGAGCACCTCCTTGTTAATCAGAAAAAAACAATAAAAACTGCACTTTTCATACCCTCGAAAAAACTACGACTTTTGTTAAAAATTCCATAGTATAGCTTATGAAATTTGTTTTCTCATTTTTGTTTTGTCATTGCTCAAGGCTAACTTCATGAGGTTTTTTTTAGCACTTTTTCAATATTGTTTGTTGATCTAATTGCAATTATTGACAAGAACGTCAGGTTCGTGATAATATCAAAAACGCTAAAACAGCAGTATTTGTTGGAAAAAAAAATTATTTGTGAAAAACTAATTTACAGGACAACTAACTAGCAGAACTAAAATTCAGACCATAATTAAATTAGTTTAAGCTAGACACGGTGACAAGATATTAAACTGACATAGAGCGAGAATAGCCACCACTTTTTTAAACGTACAATTGTGCAACGTGGAATGAAGGCGGTAAATAAAGTTAAAAAGGACGCAATTGATTACATCATCCAACCCTTTTTTTTGCGTCATTCACTACCGACTCTGATCGTTTCTCATGAACATCAATAGGTACTGCCAGCATTTTCAATGTCACCCGACGGAACAAAAGCGAGTCTGGTCTGTCGTCAAAAACAAGGCCCAGCATGTGATAAGTAGAACAAACAAATTTCCTCCCTCCCCCCCCCCTCTTCCACCACGTTTATATTTCTCGTTGGCGAAAAAAAATATCGTGAGCACGCAAATTTGTTTTTCGGCACGTCAATCGCTCGCAAATAAAAAATCTATTCCGCTTGAGAGGCGCTTTACACACCGGGCAGGTCGCGCTATTGCCGATTGCCAGTGTTGGGTAGGAACGGGAAAGTTCCATTACCCTAGGTTCCTTTTCTGAAAAACTTTGGAACGCCTGGGCTCCTTTTCTGAGGAACTTTGGAACGCGTTGGTTCCTTTTCCTTTGAAGAAACGCTTGGAAATACCAAGAGGTCATTCCTTTTTCTGAGTGCAGACCATTAATCGTTCGCATTCGGACCGGTACTAATTTTAGATATATTTTCATCCGTTCAGAAAGTGATTTATTATTATTTATTTACATTATATTTATTTTTTAATCGAAGGAACGGAAAAATAGTTCCAGGTTTCTTTTGAAAAGGACCTAGGGCCAGTTAGGTTCCTTTTCCTATCTATAGGAACTGGAACTGGAACGGGTTTATTTTTCTTAGTAGGGTCGGGAACTGGAAAGTGAAAAGGAACGAACCCAAACACAGTCGTTCGCATGCGAACGCATAGCGCAGACATAGCTTGATTGGAACGAAACTCATCCGTTCCGTTTCTCCCACAATCCGCTAAGACCGTGACAGAAACATCGTCTCAGTTTGGTTCTAGTTACCCGACGACTAAAAAAAAATGAAAATAAAAAAGAACCACGACCGGTTCAAATTAGTTGCCATTTTACCTGGAAAGAAAGTTGGTCGCCCTCGACCCCGGCCAACACTAAATCTCACGGCCAGACTCGCGAGAGAGGGCGATGACAATCAAATAATCCACAAGGCCAAAAGTGAATTTGTGCGTGGACCTAACTCATAAGGAGGTGTCGCGGGTTGTAATAATGGTTAGCTCCGTTGGTCTACTACTACACCCGTGATCGCGGGTTCAATTCCCGGCACAAGCCGCCGCAATTTTTAAGACGAGAGGCAATTCTTCAGCACGTCATCCTTCGGAATGGAAGTAGAACCACCCCTGTACGATGTCAGGTTGAACATCGATGTTAGGTTGTACATCGATATTAGAGACGCCGATTTATTTTTGAAGTCAAGGCTAGGCAAAATTACCAGGTCGTTCTCAGGAAGAAAGGAAATGCTGGTAGGCCCTCATCAAAAAGCACGATTCCTCTAGCCTAGTTGGTGTTGCAACCTGCTGTGATGCGGCGGTCTCGGTTTCGATTCCCGGCACAGACGCTCGTTTATTCGATCCCGGAGTACTAGGGAAATGTGCCATAGCGACACGAGGGATACAGAATCTCCCCGTCAATTTTCGAATCGCACCAAATCTCCCATTCCGATCAATACTAGCACACATCCTCTCGCGCGGGGGAGGCAATCGTGAGAACGATTTCGCCGATTAGTGTGCACTTTTTATATTTATTTATTTCAACATCACAATAAAAAACCTTTCTATTTTCGAATGGGCACCGTGCCCACATATACACCGTGAGTCATAAGTATGCGAACCATACCCGCCGTAACACCATAACTCAGCTAAAAATGACTGGATTGTTAAAAACAAATTGGCACAAATATATTACAGTATGAATGATTTTTTTTAAGTTTTTTAAAATCCAAATTTCCAGCTACGAATTTTGCATTTTAAGAGGCGGCGTTGCGTCAGAGCAACTGGCGCGCACAGCATCGTCAGCTTTCTGCTGTAAACGGCGTTCACTGAGGAAGACAAAATTGTGATTAAATTTCTGCAACAAAATAAAAGTTATGGTGGGGAAAAGACTGCTCAAAATCGATCAAAGATTCGCATATACATCTATACATCCGTATTTACTCCATATTTGCGCCAAATTTCATAACAATCCAGTTATTTTTAGCCGACTTATGGAGATAAGGCGGGATGGGTTGGTAAACTTATGACTCACAGTGTATACACCCATCGATCTATAAACGAAAATGCGAACCGACATACGTCGATAGTGGTGGCCTGTTAAAGAAAAAAAAAACCCGAGCTTGGAGGGTCACTGAACACGAGCAGACAACTGAAGGACAAGCTGCGCTAGGCGCGCGCGCGCGAGGAGCGGGGCGTGAATGCCAATGACGTAATAACTCCAGCGGCGGCAGTCTGCATAAAAATGAATGGCGTATTCTCCTCGTGAGACCCGAGTCGAAACGACGACAATTTTCCACCGAGACGGTAAACATGCCCGTGAGTGAATACACGGAACAACCAACAGGAAACACAGAACAACGAACAGGGAACACCGAAAAAGGAAGACGTCAGTTACGGAACACGGATTTTTGTTTTCTTCTGAGAAAGTTTAAAATGCCCAGGGTCCTTTTTCATAAAAGGTACGCTTGGAACTGGCTCGTTTCTTTTTAGGAATTGGAGCGGCTGTTCCTCTCCCTCCTTGTGTGCCAATCATTTAAATAATTATCTTTTAAATATTCGATGTTACACCTGTTATTTATGTTTTTTTAAATGATAACGTTCGCGTTCATACTCACTGGATAAAAATCCCATGAAAAGCGTGCGGTTACTCAGAACTCAAGAGGATATCCCACGAATGCCGCAATGTAAAAACGCGTGCGTGATATTGGCGGCAACGGCGCTTTTCAAGGTGGGAGGAGAGAAGGGGGGGCGCCGTTTGAAGTTTGTGCACGGGGCGGATCAAACCCAGATCACCTGCTTAATTGAAAACGCGAGGGACATGCATATCTCGTTCACCAATTATAAATAAGATGTGGATAGTCACTGTAGAAATTCAAGAGACTACAGCTCAGGAACTAGATTGACCTTTGAACCATAAACCACAGAAATAATTCGTACGATTCGTCTAGCTCAGTGAGTATGGCAACATACTGTTGAGCGGGTGGTCCCGGGTTTGATTCCCGGTTAGGGCATTCGTTATTTCGATCCCGAGGTACTGGTGAAAATATGACCCTCCACAACTGCTCAAAGGATTATCAATAAAAAAATTATGAACGAATTTCGATAGCAGGTCTAGGAAAAATGAACGTTTCGAGAATTACACGAATCGCCCTCGCGTTTGACGTCGTCTTCAACCAGCCGGTGTGAAAGCGACGGTCATGTCTGGCTGGGGACGACGCCAAACATGCGTGAAAGAGTAAAAGTGGATGACCGAGTAAAAAGCTTGGCGCGCGCATACACTCGCACGTGCATTATTTAGGAAAAGACTCAAAAGAGAAATAAGAAAAAAAAAATCATTGTCGCATCACAATTAGGTCCATTTTTCAAACTGTTACGTTACCATGAGCGCGAAGCACGTCTGGTCACAGGAACGGTTTTCCCAGCTCGCCACAAAAGGTCTCCAAGCCGAGCATTCACTTGCAACAATTTGAAATCTTAATCCTAAATTGTTCAACCCCTTTTCCATAGCCTTGGAGCATAATTCCAGAGATTCTAAAGACTTTGACTCTAAACCTCATATTTAAACAACATATTTATTCAAACATCATATTTAAAAAAATAATAATACAGGGTAGCGCAAACAAGACTCGAATATGGCTCGTAGAGGCAATCGTTAGTCTGGGGTACTGGCGTCACCCCTGAGCTTCCATTAGGGAGTCCAGAACTTAGGGGTGGATCCTGCAGCTTGGCTATTCCAGCTGCCATTCCCCATCCCTTCCTTTCCCTGCCCCTCGCACATCCCCGTAGAGACATGAGGGTGCAGTAATCCTGTAGTGCACTAGCACTACGGTGATTTATAAAAAAAATATGTGCTAGTATACGTGCACATACCGATGAACCCAGTGAGTATGGCAACATCATACGGAGCGGGGGGTCCCGGGTTCGATTCCTAGCGCAGGTTCTCGTTAATTCGATCCTGGATATTCTGAGTCCACCTTTTCATTTTAGATTTTGGCTTACAGTCTTGGTACAAAGTTGCAGAAACCATCAGAGTGGCAACGTACTTTGGTAGGTCACCCTTAGGAAGTGACACAAGCGCACAGGCGCCATTTTTTCGGCCGTTGACGTCACAAAACTAACTATTTCGCAAGCTGTGCGCCGAACGCGCGCGCGCCGCGAAACCGCGAAAAACGAGAAGATCCAGAACCCCTCCCAGCCGATGGTAACCATAGCAACGCCTCTCCTCCTCTGAGCATCATCCCAGGGAGAGAGATGGGGGAAAAACCGCGGGGACACCAAATGACGCCAGATGCCGGCAGAATTCGAGAGGGGGGGGGGGGGGATAGCGAAAGAGTAGCATGTCAGTACTGCTCGGACTATTACTACGAATTCTTGAGCTAGGTTAACAGGAGGGTACGTATAGCGGGGGGGGGGCACGTCATGCACGCGAAATACCAAGTACGATAAGCGGTAAAGGTGTGAAAAAAGTCAGAAGGAAATATGTAAAGACATAAATCAATATACATTTGTTCAATTATACACAACCGGCCACAAGCATGACCTTAACATCGATTGTGAAAAAATATAATTGCTTAAATCGTCGTGTCAGTTAAAACGTACGTTATTTTGTGAGAGATAAGACAACCTATCGTCGACGTTCATCCTCGGTGCTCACCGAGCAGACACAATTGATGTTAAGGCCCATCATGCTTGTGGTCGGTTGTTGCCTTTAAATTTGCTACGTGTGAAAAAAGGTCAGGGTGTTTTTACTCGCCCAGCAATAGGCTAGGGTAGGCACTAGGCAGGTTAGATTCATTAAAAGCGGTTTGGGTAGGATAGGTGAAAAACGGGAGTTGTACACAAATCTACCCGAGAACCCGAATTGAAGATCGCCGAACCGAATTGGAGATATCTTTTCTTTCGCAAAACGAAAAGATATCAAATTTTATATGGGTCTATTCTGATTTTCCTGCTATATGCTATAGAGCTTCGTCAGTTCAGTCGTTTTAGCCCCAGCCTGTCCTGAGCTTTTTCATTAGTTTTATTTTTAAGATAGGTTGGTTAGATTCGTTAAATTCGGTTAGGTTAGGTTGATTTGGTTAGGTACTTTTGCATGAAGATCGAGCTATGTGTGCGTGGATACAGAAAGAGGTAAATGCAGTCATGCACTACGCCCACCTCGTGCGAGGGGAGGGTATGAAATTTCGTACAAATGCCTCGTGCAGTAAAACATGCGCACAACTGAGACATGGAACCGAAAGCGAGAGAGCTAGGCGGCGCCACGAAAGCACTTTTCCCGCCAAAACCAGATATCGGGGTTGGAGAGAAAGGTGACCTTGGTCCCCATTTTTACTGTGTTACCGGGTCTATGTGCCTATCGATTTTTCGCGCGCTGCCAACGACCTCGCCCGGCCATTGAGCAGCATCCGACGGAAAATTGGACGCGGTTTGCTAGTTCACGTACAACACATGTACTGGATACGTTGTCAACTGTACTCCGTTTATCATTTATGTACGGGGAGGAGGGATGCTCAAGCAATGATTCTCTTTCGATAAACAGCCGGGATAATCGTGTTACGGTATTTCCCGCAGTCAACAAACAATATAGATGATACTTTTGAGGCGATTTTTGCGGACTGGAGCTTTTTGGGTTCCGCTCAATGGAAAATGTCAATTTGTTTAGCTCATCAAATGAGACAAAAAATTCGCTACGAAGAGATAACGATTAAAAACAATCATTACGAAAAGAGAAAAAATATATAACAATCATTACGATACAGCGCTTGAGGTTTTCCACAGATTAAACTGGATAAAATTGAGTTTGGTGCCGCATTCATATATTTTTTTAAAGAAATTTTCGAACTAATTGGATGACAAATAACTCACACAATATTTTCATTTGCATCTAATGGTACGCTCTAAAACCTTGAATGATCCTCAAAAAAGGAAATAGGGCGTTCCCAAACGTTATTTTCTAGAAATAGGAACGAGGACGTTCATTCAATGTTCCCCAGAAAAGTAACAAATTCCTTGGAACGAGACGTTCCTTTGCCGTTCCTACCCAATACTGGGTGCAAGAGTTCCGGTTTCGATTCCCGATGCGGGTTCCCGTCGCGCTTGGTTCGAAATTCTTAGGCGCCTTTCAGACCGCGCAGGCTGGCAGAGACCCCAATCTCACAGTTACAGACGCCAGTCTACAGACCGCCTACACGCAACATTTACCACGTGAACAATTTGGCAAAACGATAATGAGTTCACCAGCTTTAGAACGCTGAAAGAGCGGGGATGGGGTCTGTCAAAAACCAGGAAAGTTTTTCGGCTTGCAATTCCCGCGAAAAAACACCAAATTCCACAAACTATTTTTTTTTCTCGGTCGGCTTTTCCTGCCAAGCGGAATTCTTAAATCTTATTAAGCTAACGGTTAGTACTGGCGTAACGTTGAAGCGGTCACACATTCTACGATACAAAGAGAAAAATAAAGGTTTTCGGCGTTTCTTTTTAGATCTGCTTAAGAGGTGCCATGTGGCTTAGTGGCTAGCGTGTCGAGCTGCTATGCCCGTGACGCGGGTTCAATTCCCGACCGAACAAAACTTCCTGAATACTTAGAGCCAGAGAAATTCGTACACGTGACATTTTTCGGATGACACAGGGTTCATACTGAAAAACTGAAAATCAGTTTTCCTCACTTACCCAGACTTTTATGTTTAGAGCAAACTGCAGTCGTCAGTCATTTTTTTTCATAACAAAAAGAAAATAACTGATACAAAGTATAAATTTAAAAGAGTATTTTGTAAATAATATAATGAAGTTTAGGAAATAAAATAATTAAACAATATTAGGAAAATAATCGAAAGTAAAAGAAATATACATAAAATAATATACGAGCTGAAACGGGAAAGAGAGCGCGCAGCGCGAATTTCCTTTTACAAGTGCCCCTCAACTGAAGGGAATAAAAAAAATCCGCAAAATTACAAATTTCACTTTTAATTAGAATTTTTTCTAATCTTTCCATTCCCAACTTTTAGGCAATTTTCCATTTTTCTCAAAAAATACCTGGTTTTTTGTCTGAAAAAAACAGAACACTGTTTTCGCTCCCATTAGTGACTGTTCAAACGCGGAGCAAAACACACGTGGGCAAATACACACAAGTGACCCTGCGCTCTAAATCCCGCTCCTCACTGCCTGGACTCTTTTCAAACGCAATGCAATCGTGGTAAATAAAGCACGACTCGAGTCTCCAGTGCACGTGTACCACCAAGTAGCAAATCGAGCGTCCCCGAAGTGCACGTGCATCACCAAGTACATGTAGTTATAGTATGTCTTTCCTGCCAGGGGCGGCTCAAATGGCGCCATCTTGGCGTGTTTATACAAACGTCTGCCATGGCGGGGTTGGTGGATGTAAAACGAGCGAGACGGTGTGGTCAGGGTGAAAGGTCACGGGTGTCGTAAATCGGGTACACGACACGAAACCCATTTCGAAGATGAAAAAAATAAATAAACCACGAAACGCAGCGCCTGGTAGCGAGAAGCTATAGACAAACGCATATAAACGCCATAAAACCAAAGAAAACGGAAGGTCTAGAGGCTGCTAATCATTTCCCTTGCCAAGGTTAGTGATTGACGACCTCATTGGTGATTCAGTGGCTGGTTGGATGTGACACCATCTAGTGAGAAATCGATTTAAATTATATTTATTTCTACCGGAATGTGAATTGCTCAAGTCAAGATGTGTCGTGTATTAAATTGGTTATCGCGTTGGACTACTACACCCGTGATCGCAAGTTCAATTCCCGACAGAGACCTCCGGAATTTTTAGGGCCAGCGAAATTCGTACACACGTGAATAGATGTAGTAGGAGCCGTTGTTTTAGCCTTTTATTTAATTCACACGTCTTCCTTCGCGATAGTAGTAAGTAATAGAAGTAAAGCCGTGGAGATCCCGTGCCTGTACGTTGTCAGGTACACGTTAACGTTACGTGTTCGGTTGTGTCTTTATACAAGTTTAACAAATATATCTTGATCTTTCTCGATTTTTGAGGGATATATGCCTGAAATCGATCTATGTCTTCATATATTTGTTCTGTTCCAAATTGTCAGGTCGCCCCAGTGAGAAAGGTTTTAAATATAGTAGTTTACATGTAGCAGTAAATAAAGCAGCAGTGGTAAAAATAGAACATCTAAATCCTTAACTGGCCATTTGATCCCCGTCATAGGCCTTAACGGGGCTTGCTGGCAAATGTACTTGTTATTGTCCCCAATGCAAACAAATATGACTCCAGCACTCTACACTCTTTCGCCACAGCCGTGAAGTCGGATCCTCCCGAGACCCTCGAGATGTCAACTTTCAGCAATTTTTTCCCACCAAAGGGCACGCCCCTATCAAGAGACAGGCAATAAAATTTAGATTTATTGACCCAAAACTCTGGTTCCCGTTACCCGACCAAACTTTTATTCGAATTCCTGACACGCTTTCACGACGAGCTCGACCGGGCGCGATATACAGGGGATGGGCAAAATAATGGCAACACTTCCATATGTACGCATGTGGCAAGAAGAGATCAAATTCATGGTGCACAAATAGTGGTGTTTCCATTATTTTGTCCAATCCTGGTATGTGCACACATTTGTGGGTGGGTGCGTCGCCTTATCGAAGTTGACACCGGGGACCTGCTGTATGGCAGTGGAACGGATGGAGCGAAAGGAAAGACGATGACAGACGAGTGCGTGGGAGGAAGGAGGGAGGGGACCGCATGTGGGAGCGAGGCCCACCCAGACCGCTCGTTAACGACAGACGACAGTTATCATTTGGCCATTCCCGTACTATGGCCAACTTTACGAATGGCCCACGCCTGATTCGAATCGAATAATTTCGCCCGCATAAGTGACACTTCGATGAGAAATAAACAGCGGCGGGAGGGCAGTTCAAAAAGTTTATCGTATACTTTCCTGCTTCACAAATGATTTGTCAGGTAGATTTCTGGAAACTTCGTGTTTTGAAAGTGTGGGTGTAAATTAATCATGATCGATACAAAAGATTCGCAAGTACGTTTAAAAAAAAAAAAAAAAAATGACGCCGATTTCTTTTCCCTATTTTTTTTTTTTTAAATCAATGTTGTGAATAAATTAAATTAGATTCGAGGGTGCAGTAATCCTGTAGTGCACTTGGCGCTACGGTGATTAAAAAAAAAAAAATCATTCGTCAATTCATCGTTGCGCATTATATGAAGGAACTAATTTATCCAAATTCTGTGCAGTACATTTATACTAGAGATTATTGCGCTGGACGCCAGCGATCGCAGGTTCAATTCCCGACCGAGACTATCGGAATTTCCCTTTCGATAAAAATTCGTACGCACGCTTTCTTTCTGAATGCGCTTAATTTGCGATGAAATTATATTTTTTTCTAACGAAATAACCGAATTTTGACATAGAATTAAAACTTCTAATTCAAAAGGATTAAAACCACAACATCAATTATTAATATTTTTCCTAGGAATTGAAGTAAAGCTTAAGTGGATTCGTACCTGAAAGTTTTCAGGTACACGTTGAAGATCCATTTCTAGGTTAAAACCTCAGGCTAGAAAAAACAAATTGCAGTTTTCTGGTAGGTTCAGGACACCGAAACAACGGTTCAAAGGGTACGCGGCACGACAAAACGAGCGCCACCTAGCGACAATAGATCAGCCACAACACCGATTCTCATTTGCTCTCTAAAAACAGGCGAGGCTCAAGAAGAAACTCGGGCCATCTTTGCTTATGATGGAAGACGGCAACTTTTTATCCCACTCATCTCACCCAGTTCGCCGACGTCTGACAATGTCATGGTCAAGCCTGTCTAGCCGCGAAAACGGGATTTGCGGTTTCAATTAATGGAGAGGAGGATAAAATCCGGGAATAATGTTGCAGGAAAATATCTCCACTTCATTAACAAAAAAAAATGGTTCGCGGAAGGTATTTTACCCACAACCCAGCGCGCATAGCAACCAAGTTTTGGTTGGGTTTTAATTTTAAAAGAAACACAAAGCAGTGCCAGTTCCTTCTGAAAAAAAGAAACTCATACCAGTTACCCACTATTTAATTCGTCCCCTACTTAAAATAACTCAACCGTTCGTCGTATGCCATTATAAAATGACAATAAAAAAACACCTGTCTTTTCATACAGGTATGTTGATTTTTTTTTTGGAGAATAGTTTCTTGAATTTCTTTTTGGGAAGCAAAAAAACTTGGAAAGGTTAATAACTATTGAGTTTGGAGACAAAAAAGAACCTGTTAACAATAAACGAACGCTCTAAACAATAAAGGAACGTGTTAAACAATAAAGGAAATATAAGGAAAATCCGTTGTTGCACCTCCAAAAAACAAAAAGAAACTGAATCGTTTCAATTATTCGTTCCTTGAAAATAGGAACTAATACGTCATAAAGTTCCTCAGAAAAGGAACGAGGCTTTTCCGTTCTTACCCAACACTGACAACACCCTGGTTACAAACGGGGGTAAAATATCTGCTTGGTCATACACTCATACATAATCCACGCCAACCACATCAGCAGCCTGTCCGCTGCTCCCTTCGAACTCTCGAGACACACTCAAACAAATCCGACGGTAGCAAGAAAAAAAATTACCCCAAGCCCCCACCCAACAAATACATCTCCATCATCGGGTACCCCATCTTGCTCCCCAAATCCCAGTTCGCCCTCAATTGTGCATAGTCTCCAGCAGGAGCTCATCAATCATAGGGACGAACTGACTGCCGACCCAATAACTCGGCAAGGGCAATGCGGAAACAGACAATGTCATTCCATGCGACTGATGCGAGACTGGTCTAGGTCTCGTCTCGATCTGACCCTTTCCGCAAAAGCTCCTCCCTCTACACGAAGCGCTTCCGCAAGGGAGTAGTATGCCATCCTTCGGCGCATGCGCGATGCAGTACACTTCCGGCTGAGAGAAATACCACTAAAATATCGAATAAGTAAGAATAAACAGCTACAATAAGTTGACCCGGTTATCTGCAAATTTATTGGGCGCAGTTTTGCAGTTGGAAAAAAAATCTCTCACCTGACCGTTGTTTAGCTGATTTTTATTCCGACAAACAGAAAAACAAAAAGTTAAATATTTTTTTCTTTTTTTGATTTCAGGTGTCCTTAAAACACTAAGTTCAGCAGAGGATAAAGGAAAGAGCGTAATTTTTTTTTACATGTGTTGGATTATTTTCAAAAATTGTATACATAAATTCACAACATAAAAAATGCCTTTTTTATTCGGAGTTATCTATAACTTCCCCTAACCTCTCTCTGGACGATTTACCCTGACTTTTTCCCTGACCAAAATTCATGCCACCGATTTTCCATGCTTACCCCGAACTCCGGTTTAATGCCTGATTTTGTCACCAGTGGCGACACAGGCGCCGGACACGCGCCATAAAATTAAATAAAGTAAAGGCAAAAAGCATAGTTTTTAGAAAAATAACTTTCATTTTAAAGATGCTGACAGAAAAGCACAAAAAAAAAAAAAAAAAAAAAAGGATTACCAGGATTTGAACTTGCGTCAATTTTTATATTGAAACAAATTGTGCAATGTGCAAACCAAAAGCGAATACCTAACTGCACGTGAAACGGGCATAAATAGAAATGCAAACTTAGAAAATTGTCGCTCCTCTCTTGTCTTCCAAAATCGACACAAAATAATTTCTAGAGAATTCCAGAATTCTTCCAAGGTCATGAAAAGTTGAAAATCACAAAATGTACCGCGAGATTGACCTCCAAAAAAAATCAGCCCTCTAGGACGTGTGCAAGTAATTTTAAAAGAGCCGCCAAGAAGTTGAAACAGACAGACAGACAGACAAACAATCAACGATCAAGTCTAGTTGATATAAAGTTTTTAATAAAATAAGAAATTGCCGCTACGAACCTAGTAATATCAACAACTGCGCAGGGAAGCGAGAAAAACGAATTAGTGAGCTTCTTCTTCGACCCCTCTTCCAGGCCTCCCGTATTCCAACAATCCCTTTGATCCATCGATCGCGCGTGGCGAGCGTTTCAAAATTCATTTTAGAAAGAGCCATATCCCCCAATTTTCCACTCAGGTTTTCCCCCTCCGCATTTTTTTTCCCGGTCTCTAGGCATCATTATAAATCTACAGTTCTGTATGCAACGTAAAATGAATTACACCCACGAGACGACTGCAAAGGTGGGGGAGGGGAGCTGATTTTCTCCCGTAGCGATATTTCGTTCCCACCCACAACGTATTCCGTCCGCGTCGCCTCGTACTGATTGGCCATCGATGATGTCGTGACCATCAAATTTGCTGGGTGGCCCGCGGGGCAAGCAAGGTTGGCAGGCCCCGGATCAAAGGGGGAACGGCGTCGCTAGCGCCATCTACCTCCGAAAACTACAACTACGATTATTTTCCGGTGCACCGTGACAAGTTAAGAACGCCCAGGTTGCTTTTTACTTGTAAGGAACGTTTGGAACCGTTTCGTTCTTTTTTTTAGGAACTGGAACGGAGGTTCATTTTCTGTGCATAGGGTTTATCCTACCCTAACTTTCCATTTTCTACGAGTTTTCAGAGTGAGAGAGACAACGAAACAATTTTGCATCAAACAGAAATTGTCAAAAACGCGAATTGCACAAAACTACAACGAATGATCACAAGCATGAGCCTTAACACCATTCGTGAAGGAGACCTATAGACAGTACAAAATGTCGTATTCAATTAAAATTAAAACAAACGATAAACCCAGGACAGGACTGGGGGCTAATGACGACTGAGCTGGCGAGACTCTACAAAACTGTTCAAATCAAGAAAATCAGAACAGAAAAAAAAATTAAGCGAAGGAACGCAAAAGGAACAGAAATATTCCAGATTCCTTTTGAAAAAGAACTAGAAACGGCCAGGTTCCTTTTTTTAAATGTTAAACGACCTGGAACGTGAACGGGCTTTGAAAAGGAATTAGAAACGGTCAGGTTCCTTTTAATTTCTGTACGAACGGGGACATATTCCATTTACATTTGAGAAACCGAAACTGGAACTGTTTCCTTTTAAAAAGGAACGAACTCAACACTGACTATGAGGTAGCTGTCTCTAGTGCATACAGTTCATTGGCGTTGTTGTTGTTTTTTTTCCTCAAAATTTGCCACATGTGAAGCGACTGGTGAAAGCGTGGGTGTGGGTACTGGGCGACGCCAAATTCATATATTTACCCAGCATTCCTGAAACACGCAGAAAAAGCTCTTCTTGGCACTCAGGAGCGGAGATCTATTTTCACAAGTGGTGAGGAGGAGGGCATGCCGTCCCTCCCTCTCGCCAGCAGGCTCCGGCTATCCGAGAGTTATCGGGATTCTGTCACCGACCCTCAGCAACCTCTCCCCCTAAAACCTCAGTGACGTCAAAAACTCTTCCCCCTCCCCCGAGTCTTAAATGTTGTGGTACTCTTTCTTCAAAACGATTTGTTAAAGGGAGACACTCTGCATTTTCGACTCAAAGGCCTCTTGGTGGCATCCAGGTGATACCAGGTTGATACCTTTGTAGGGATCTTTAACGTGTGCCTGACTTGGTTGGTACTGCTGCAAACATGCCTTTCAATAAAATGCTCTTTCGGGGGAATTAGAGGGGTACATTAGAGGGGGAATTTCACGTTGTGATATTCACTTCAGTGATGACGATCATTGATTCGGGAAAAATAAAAAAAAATGTGAAAATGAAGGTTGTAAAACGAAAGTTGAATTTCTCATTATTACGCGAATTTCGCTGAACCGTGCGAAGTGATGACCGAGATCATGGAAAGCTTTTTTCATTACTTTCCCTGAAATGATATATAAACGACAGTTTTTCAGATGTAAATGTAGAAAAAACGCGTTTTAATTTACGTGTAGTTTTACAGTTGGTACAGAGATTGATTAAAAAAAAAATGTGCTTGCCACTTTCGGTTTTAGTCGTCGAAGACACACGATGGCGCCACTATACGACGATATCTATCTCTTCTCATCTGTCAATTTTTTGTTTGTCCACTCTCCCCCCCCCCACCAGATCCCGAAGGAAACCCGAAAAGTCGACAGATTCCAAGACCTATTTACGAATGGCAGGTCTAAGTGATCATAAAAATTTAGCCCCGACTTCCACACACACTAGGACACACACACACACACATATCCAGGAAAAAAGCGAGGACCATCAGTCCTTGTGGACGGTAGTAAATTTGTCGTTATCTCTCCTTGGTTCTTGTCGAGTGAGTTGCGCCTTCCTTCACGGACGAACGACTTAACTGTTATTAGTCTCTGGGACGCGGGTGGTGTGGTAGAGGGGTGGTGGTGGTGGTAGTGTCAGGGTCCAGGCGAGAGGGGGTCAAGGGGGTATTCGTTAAGGGTATTTCTTGTCAACCTCTCAGGCCACCTCAAACGCAGTTGACTACCGTTTTGCTCGTTCGATCACCCGCGGTGGTTACACGATGCGGCTGTTACGCAGCGCGGACCCTACTCGGCGCCAAATCATCGTTTCGAGGGTGGCATATGGTTAAACCAAACCGAAAGCTCGCGCAGGGGTTCGAACCAGGGACCGTCGCCCCGCGAGTCTATCAAAACAAACTCAGCATTGAATCGTTCAAATAACAATTAATCATCAATTATCATTAAAATAAAAATCATTCACCATTTGAAAATCATTAATCATTCACCATTTTCAAAAAATTTCTGCCAAAACGAATAAAAATATTTAAAAAAAAACCATTGGCAGGTTAATTGTTGTAGAAAATAATCAATACCTTTGTCCTTTTGTTCAGAATTTTCGAACTTGGAAAGTCGAGATTGAAGTTGTTGTCGAAGGAATATGTCGAGGTCGCCATATTTTTATGAACTTTACTTGTCGAGATTAATCTCGATATTTGTCGGATACAAATCCCTTTCAAAAAAACGTCGTCAATTTTTTTGAACTTGATTGATCACAATTCGTAAGAAACACCAACGTCGAACAAATTCATTTATTTATTTAAAAGTGATCCGTGAGAAAGAAAAAAAACATTGAGTAACGCAGGGTTTATAGCATAGGCTGATTAGGCTCAATCCGCCATATATTGATTTTCACATGCGCCCATCAATGAAGCCATATGATGATCCCAGACTCTAGACCTTTTCAATTCGTTGAATCGCTAACACGTGAATCCCGAGTTTAACGGCGCCCATGGGCTGTTTAAAACGCGAGCATGTAGGGCCACCGACATTTTAACCTTGAAATATATTTTTTTGCTCATTTTTTGTGGCTGCCGTTGTTGTTTGTTAGACCGTCCCGGGGTCCTTGAAAAAATCCCCGTTGTGCGAGTTCAATATATGGGCTCGCAGGTTCGTAACCGTTCATCTTTTCTACCCTTTAATTTTATAGTCTTACTGTCAAACATTCATTTTTATTTTCTTATTTTTATTTTTGTACCAAAGAAAGAAAAAAATTGTCGGCACACGGGGTCGAGCTTCAAAAGAATAAACGATTCATCTACCGGACCATTAGTAAAAAAACAACTAAGATATTATCAGCTTTTTTCGATCAATATTCTCGGAGCATTTCGGTCTTTAAAAAAAAGCACTAAGCGAGATGCCCCATTTTCAACTGGCAGACATAATCGCGCGAAATAAAATGTCAAAAATTCGAAATAAAATATCTCCGAAATCCAACACTTTCGAAATGAAATAAAAACGGTGGGACACGTGCATGTACGTCGTCAGGTATACGTACAAAATCCCTACCTAGATTAGATACTTAGGCTAGGCCAAATTCCAAATTACCAGGTCGCCCCTTGAGACAAAAACGTTTTTGGGAACGACTTTGGGAATCGAATAGCGGCAATCGATAACGGCTTTGGAACAAAAACGCTTATAAGCCTCCTTCAAAAAAATAAAAAAATAAAAAAATACACTCCATGAGGGATTTTATTTAGTCAAAATGGAAATCTTAATCTCAGGCACACTACATTTACAGAGTACACACCATGCTACAAAATCTGAAACGGAACCAACAACAAAGTGACGTTTCCATGGATGGAATGAAACGGGGGTGGGAGGAAAGCTTCACGGTCTCCCGGGAGTTTACAACAGTCACCAGGGATCAACAGGCTCAGTAACACAATCACTTCGCCGCGCTAATCTCAATTGCGTGACAACAGTCACACGTCGCCAATATCAAGCGTAAAAAAAAAAAAAAAAAAAATCATCGCATAGACATCACGTGACATCATATTAAACGATGACAGATCACCTCTCCACGTCAAGACAAAAAAAAACACGCCGTCAGAGACTGACGTTGCAGCAGGTAAATGTGTCCCGCCTCCCAAACCCTCCCACCCAACGTCACATAAATATGAATGAAAACGAAATTCCGGGCATTCCAATTAGTCAGCCAAGTCATCCCTCACAGCTATTGCAGCGCTTCAGCGGACCTCGTTATCTCCTGATCACCTTCGATCTGACTCTCTCTCCTCCACCCCCTTCCCCCACCACCACCGCCATTGGCATGCGGTCATATAAGTGGAATGCGATGATGTTCGCACGCGATGCCGGTTCTTGACAATGAACAGAGGTGGCGGACCTCACAAGGTGGTGCTTGGTGTGGGTGGTAGAAGGTGGGGCAATACCACGCCTGGTGGCTCTTTCGTACGGGATAGATAACGGAATGCGCCCTGGGCAAAGACAATTTTTGACGTACGACACGTATATGCTCGAGAGTACATGGGTAGTATCTGAAATCTTGATGAAACGTAATTAATGATGGAAACTTGTCAAAAAACCAGAAACTAGATGAAACGGATGAGTCATTAATGGGTTAGTGACAAATAACGGCAAAGAAAATTGAATGCTCCAAAAAATAAATACCTAAGGCGATGAAAAAGTACGTGAATATTTAAAGGGATTGGAGATTGTTCTTAAAGGGTAATAATTACAGAACTACAAGCGCAGTCGTCGTAGTTCAGTGATGGAGCATCCGTCCCGGGTTCGATTCCCGGCTCGGGCTTTCGCTATTTGAACCCGAGGCACTTGTAAAAAGGCGCCCCTCTATAAATGCTCTTTCGAGGTGATTCATGTGGTACAGAATCTCTTGTAGTGATATTCACTGCAGTGAATTAAAAAAAAAAAAAAAAAAAAAAAAGTGGCATAAATTTGAGTTATAAAAATTGGATTAAACGCAGACTTTGCCC